>JAOQMP010090944.1:0-16447 GCA_027563575.1 Erythroxylum pedicellare
GTATTGATATAGAAGTTCTAGATAGTGCTCAAGAGGTTGGGTTAGTAGCCCGAAATGATGAAGCTCCATTAGAGATTGAAATTGCTGAAAAAATAGTACACTCACGTGTTGATGATAATGATGATGCTGAAGAAGATCAGGATGAAGAAGATGACACTTTTGATGAGTATTGGAGTAGCGAAGATGAAGCTGCATCTCAAGCTTATGATGATAGTGACTTGGATTGATGTGTAATAGGTAAGATTGAATAGTTTTTTTCTTCCACCAAATTCAATTATCTATAGTTTTTCAGTTTTTATTTTTAATATTGTTGCTTTAGTTTATTGAAATTAATAGTAACGTGATTCTTTTGCAGGTTCTTATTCATATGCACATTTTGTAGTATACATGTCGGTATGTGTGATTTTTTTCTTACGTGTTTGTAGTTATTCTATTTAATTTATTTTGATCCAAGCAAAGTAAAAAAAATTTCTTTAATTCCTTTTTTCCTATTATTACGTTTCAACAATATTATTCTTAATACAACATGAACTTTGCAACATTTACGTTAACTTTAGTCATTTGTTTTGCAGCTACGCGACTTTGGATGTGATAGAGACACTATGAGTTAGGACTACTTTTTTTTCCCTAGAAGATATTTCTTGACATTTGATTTTCATTTTAGAACTTGTTCGTACATTTAAATATGTATATACAGAATTTTGATACAGGGGATTAAGTCATGTTCATAGAATTATTTTCTCGTGGAGTATTTAGATTAATTGGTTTATATTTTCTTTTGATTGTGTGTTTGTAATTTACGGTTTCAATGAATGCGATCATGTATATATAATTAGAGGTATTGAAGTGTTAAAACAGGAACTACTTCAAATTTGTTGTTAATAACCCATTGAAATAATTTTCTCCAACCACGTATTTATTTGATTTCTATTACATAAATCTTAGCGACCAATTTGAATTATTTTTGCAAGGCAGGTATACATTAGGAACCATCCAAATTATTTTGCAACCAAGTTTTGGTGGCTAACACATACACTCTAGTGACCAACAATTAATTTTTTATTACTAAATTATAATAAATATAATACAATTTGTGACGATATTAAAACTATAGCAATAAATTATTTGGTTGCTAAAAGTAAATTTTTAGCAACAGCATCATGTCGTCACAACATAGTTACTAAAATAAATTTGATACACCATTTGTTGCAATTGGTTGCTATAAGATTATTTTTTACCAACAAAAATAATTTGGTCATAGTATGAATAGCTATAGTAACCATTGACTTGGTTGCTATAAGATTAGTTTTTAGCAACAAAAATAATTTGATCGCAGTATGCATAGCTATAGCAACCATTCTAACATTATAGCGACCATGAAATATTACATTAGCATGTATAAATTTGGTCGCTAATAATTCTACCTTTAGTGATCAATTTTAAATGATTGTTAATAATGCATTTTTAACGACCAACGTAATAACTCGTCACTAAGCACTTTTAGTAACAACCCTATAGTGGCCACCTGTGACCAACCTGATTTTGGTCGCTATAATTTTTAACGACCATTTTCTTACTTTTAACAACCATTAATAATAGTTGTTGAAACTAATTTTTCTTGGAGTGCTGCCTTTGCTGGTTATAGCTATGCTGTGCATCTGCAGAAAATTTTAATATTGGTGTAGAAATAACCAATCATCTTTCCTAGATTTAACAAGAATCTACATACCATCCCAATAGCCTAAGAAATATTTAACCTTATGCATACTATTGCATATATCAAAGACCTTATTAACAAAAGCTGAAAGGCCTATGAAAGCAGGAAGCACGTAAGGAAAACATATTAACGAAAAGGAATGGCTTTTGAAATTTGTTTCGCACGTGAAACTCGTCTTCAAGAGCAAAACACATCCACGTTTTGGACGCAGCATGGATTGCTACTTGTTTACGATGAAGATGACGATAATGATGTGAACTTCGAAGATTGAGTGTTTTTCTTCAAATCTTGTTAATTTACAAAAGCTGGTTTTTATGACAATGGTTCTAAAAGATTAATTCTTAAGTGTAAGCTAACTACAAGATAATATAGACAAATTGCATGATTTTATCTAAATAAATCATATCTTGTATAAGGGGAGCTTTGAAGCAACCCGTAAGGTTTTTCCTCTTTATGACTAAAAAGTTACAAGTTTGAGTAATAGAAATAGTCTTCTTGTAAAATACAAAAAGAAGGTTGCATACAAGTGATAAACTTCTTTTGACCCTCGTAAAGTGAAGAGAATTGTACATTGGTTCCCAAAACTCTGGAAGAAATTTTTTTTTTTTCTTTAGCAAGAATTTTTGTCCATATATATTGTGTAGGCTTGAATTATGAACCCTGCTGGTTTAGTCATCATATTCTGGACATGAAATTTGTAGATTAACGTCCTTTTATAAAGTGTGGAATATTCCGGTGCAATTGCACGATTAACTATTTTTTTAGGGATAGGTGTATATGCATTCTTAATTTGCCTTGATGTTTCATTTTAAATTCTATATTTAAGGTTTTAATTTTCCAGTCATTACTTATTTAGTTTCATAAATAAATAATTATTTATATAAATTATTTATTTATAAATAAATACTTATTAATTATATTAGTATTTCTTCGAGTCAACACCTAGCACACATGTTACTTAATATAATTATAGTAATTTATTAATATCAACCCGGTTAAATTGTAAAATGTGTATTAACTTTGAAATTAACATATTATTAATAATGGTTAAGATTTAATGTTTCTTAAAATTGAAAGATGATGCATTGAAAAAAAAAGGTTTAGAGAATATAATTTATTTTAAAATTTTATATTATTTTTAATCAACACCATTTCTTACTTAAATTTAATTCAAAAATTTTCATAATTTAAAATGATGCGTTATATGCTTGTAATTCAATTTATCATATTATAACTTAGTTACAGACAAAAGATGTGAATTGACAGTTTTATATAGTCAACAACCGTACGTTATGGTTGGCCTAAAACCCTTTTTTTTTAAATCAGGCAACTTGAAATCTAATGCAAGATCATTTTAACGTTATTTTGTGAAAGCAATATCATTCTATTCGAATAGGATCAAGTCGACCATCTCGAAATCGTGATTCTGACTCTACTTTAAAACTTGATCAATTCAAAATTGAACTTATTGACTAGAGATGAGTAAAATTAAAAGTGACATTTTATTTAAAATTTAATCAACTCAAATTTTATTTTATTTGGGACTAGTGATGTTAGTTTCATAATATAAACTTAGGCAATTTTACAGCTTATAGTTGCTGAAAAATAATCACTTTTGAATTATTAAACTTAAATTCACACGAAAGTAGATTTTTTAAAAGTAAAATTATATAAGAATACATTAATTATGTTAGCCAAGAACCAAGAAACTAATGATTGAACAGGGACATATATGAATTATTTGTTTTTAATTTCCGTAAGGATTCTAAGATGACAAATAACAGTTTCCCCTTGAAATTAATAACATTGTTATTTTAAAATGGATGATTTATGATGTTATCGAAATAAAGCTTTATAAAAGTATCGCCGGTCACTTTTAATATTTTTCTTGAAAAATATTAAAATTGTAATGTTGTATATTCAGGGATATGGAAATTTAATCTTTTCATTTTGAATAAAATTATTGTATTTTAATAAAAAATAACTCATGAAAAACATTATAAAAGCAATTTTCACTCACAAAAGAGCTCAATACTTAAATGATAATTTAATATAAATTAAATTTATTACTTTCTTTTCAATTTTAGAAATATTTATAATTCACATAATATCCAGTTTGGAAACTTAATCTTTTAAAAAATTATTCCTAAATATATAAAAAATTAGGATTCATAATTTTATTATTTTTATTTATTAATTAACTAATCATCAGAGCACTTTCAGATAAAAGTAAAATTTATCAAAAACTATTTAATGAATTATTAAATCATAAATTAGGAAAATGCCAAAACTGAAAGCGTAACATTACTTTCTTGCTAAAGTTTAAAATAAAATGAAAATAGAAAAGTTAAAGATAAAAGATTAACTAAACATATCAGTCAGAACAATTTTAGCAATTACAAGTAATATTTCTTTGAATCAAGATACGTAATTACCAGTGTGAATTTTTAAACATCAACGCAACGGGTTGATGGAATCATAGATTCTACCTTTATGTATGGCTTATTGCAAACTCAAAACAACAAAAGCAAATAGAAAGACAAAAGTCAAAGACAACCACCACCATGAAAGACACGTAATCTTCATCGTCTGAGTTGAAATGAATCAACTTGCCTTGGCACGGGATTTTGTAATCTTACTCAAGTTCCGCCGCGGCATCTATCGGCTTTCTCACAACCCCTATTATATTTGTTGATTGATGTCATTTTGTTGCAGTCTTCGTTAGGATGGTTGCTGCAGAAAATTCCGTCACCTTCTTCAATGGGTCTATAGCCTATAGTGGTTGCTTCTGTTCCTCTAGCCGAAACCATGAAAACCAAGAGCAGCCCAATAACAAAAGTGATCAACTTTTTGAACACAGTAAGATTAGCCATTTTTGTGTGTTTAGGATGATGGTGTTGATTACAGGTGATTTGAAATTTCTTTACATTGGAATTTATACATAAGGTAGCTGTCTATACTTAAGAAATTGCCCGGGCTTTTTTCTGTGGTTAGAATGTACCTACCTATATATGTAAGGCGTCAAATTTGGAATGGGGTTACCTGGTGCTGCATGCAGACCCGGTCTTTGAAAGGATGTATTTAACCTTGGTTCTTACTTCGTAGGGATTGGAATGCGAATATTTTGATAGACCAATCTATTTGCCCTTTCTTCTCGTTGGCTGGTCTAAGTAAACATAGAATATTAGATAACTATTTTCTTCAATTGATTCAGAGATAAAACAAATTTATACATGATATTTGAAGCTATACATGACATATATAACAATCCCTTATCATGACTGTTTCTATATGACTCTCGTATGATCATGTGCAAACAATTCGATGATTTGAGCTACTCTTATATGCATGTTTAACACTTTCTACACCTCAAAATCCAAGATAGGATAGCAGATGCCAATTTGATATCGCCTGGTAAATCTTGAAAACAAATGAAAAAGTGCATTTTGATAAGTATATCAATCGTTTGGTTAGTCGATGAGACAAGAATAAGACGTTTAGCATCTCGAGTAACATGATAGCATACAAAATGACAATTAATTCTAATATGTTTCTGTACACTCAAAGAAAATGTCACTATGAAAAATTTGTATAGTACTTTCTATTATCACAATGAAGCATACTAGTATGTAAAAATAGTTTGCTTTTTGCAATGTCAAGAGATAAGATGACTGTTAAGATATGATTTGGTTATTTTAGTCCTTTTTTGTTTTGGATTGATTTTCGTGCTTAATTAGTGAAATTAGTATTCGTTTTGTTTTAAGAGATGACAACGAGTGGAGATTGCATCAAATTAGAGCATCATTTAGCAAAACAACAAATTTGAAAAAAAGTTGATAGATTGTTGCAGTGGATAAGAGGAGATCACGTCTAATGTCAAATTTACCCCAAGAGTTTCAAATCAATTGGGAGACTTATTCTTATCCTTATTATATAGGGATTTAAATTTGTTTATAGGGGAACCTCTACAAGATAGAAGGAACTTAGTTTTTAAGCAGGAAAAAGGGAGAAAAATATGACAAACACTTCTCCATTTAATTTTTTGTATTTTTCTTAGTGTTTTCTAGTTATAACCTTGTGAGGTTTTGTTCTAAACCTAGTTTTGTATTTTAATTCAAATATTTCTTTTGGTTTTGTATTTTTTATTCCATGAGTAATTAATATTAATTAATTTGACAAATTAATTTGATGTTGAGTATTCTATAGTTATTTATGAATTGAGTGATTTGTAATTGTCATGAATGATTGGTATAGGTAATAAATAAGTTATTTATGAATTTCCATATTTAACTTATAAAAAAAGAAAACTAAATTGAATAATGGTAGCTATCTCAATTATTTAATTTAGGGTGTAGTCTTTTTTACTAAGCTTATTACTATCATTGGCTATGATACCCAATTATTTTCTAGTAAGTTTTGGTTTGAGTGATAGGTTTGAACCAATTAATTTAGGGAAAATTAAGACTTGCTATGGCTTTCATAGCATATTTCGAACTAATTGTTTGAATTATAAAAATTATTATTTTTAGATCAATGATCAACGTTACAATTAGATGAGATCTTTTTTTTGAATCAGAGTTAATTAAAATTGAATTTCTCACTCTTTATATTCAATTGATTTATTTTAATTCCTTGTTGATTTTAGTTTATTAGTTAATTAATTATAAACCCCACTTTGTTTTGACAATTGAAAATAAGAAACTAGTTTTTTAGTTCTTTTGCAATTTGACCTAGTTCCTCGACTACTATAATAATTTAGTGAAACGAAATTAATTTTGAGGGCTCCGACAACCTGTTCAAAATTTTAGCATTATTGTTGTGAAAATATTTTAGTTTATTATGTTTTTGCATTATTTTATAGTTTATTGCTAATCTTTTGTCTTGTATGACTTACTCTTCTTATATAGGTGAATTGCAATATAATCTAGAAATTGAGAAGACTAAGGAAAGAAAAGGTCATTCACCTCTAGAAGTAGTGGAAGTTGAGATAGAATTAACAATTAGTAAAGATTATAATTTCCAAGAAGGTGAAGAAAAGATGACAAATCCTAATAGTAGAATATTGAGGGAGTTTGTAGCATCAAATTTGAATCAACAATCCTTATGCCTAAGATTTCCATATGTTAAGGTAGATTTTGAATTGAAATTTGGTTTGATTCACTTAATCCCTATCTTTCATGGTTTTGTAGGTGAAGATTCACATAACATTTGAAAGAATCTCATATTGACTACTCTGGAATGAATACATAAAGAAAGAGGGACATAAGAACAAATTAATCACATAGCCTTTATATTCTTATTGAAAGATAAGGAAAAAGATTGCTATATTATCTTCCGTTTGGCTCAGTAAAAACATGGAATGAAACGAAAAAGTTGTTCCTAGAGAAGTTCTTTCCTATGTCATGAGTACCAATATCAGAAATAAGGTACGTGGGATAAGATAATTCACTAGAGAAATGTTGTTTGAACATTAAATGAGGTTTAAGGAGTTATGTGCTAGCTGCCTATACCATTAAAGTCCCGACCAAATTTTGATTAATTACTTTTATGAAGACTATTTCCAATTAATAGATCATGGTAGATGTAGCTAGGGGGATCTTTAATAAATAAAACACTTAAAGTGGCCAGATAACTAATTTCAAATATGATCGAAAATTCTCAACAATTTGAAACAATTATAGATTGAGTTGTTAAGTGTGTGAATAAGGTAAGTAATACTAACTTTGAGGATAAAATTTTGGATTTGACCGCCTTAGTTTATCAAATGTCTATAGGTCAATTGCAATTAACATGAGTGTGCAGAATATGCTCATTCCCTGAGCATCCTATAGATATGTGTTCTATATTACATTAAGACTCCTTTCAAGAAGCTAAGACAATAGCGGAATTTCTTGTTCAACTTTAATGGAACCTTATTTCAATCAATATAATCAAAGGTGGAGAGACCACCCAAACTTTAGCTATAGAAACCAAGGAGCGCAACAAAGGTACTAACCTTATAATTTCAATAGAGAACCTTATCCACCTACATATGCTCTATCTCAATCTTCAAATTCAGATATGTCTTTAAATGAAATTGTCAAGACACTTACTACTAATACTCAACAATTTCAATAGGAAATAAGAGCAAGCCTTCAAAAATTAAGAAATTAGATAACTCAATTGGCCATCTCTATTAGTCAATTGGAAGCATAAGCACAAGGAAAATTACCTTTACAAATAATGGTGAATCTAAGGATAATATGAGTGGATTGACATTGAGAATTGGGAAGGAAATTCAATTCGGATCTTCCTCACCAATTAAGGAAGAAAAACATGAAGAAGTAGAGAAGAAAGATGAAGTTTCATCTCAAGATGCAACTAAGGTGAAATATGATTTTCCTTTACCAATATCAACTAATGCATGTGTACCTTCTTTCCTTTGACAATTGGCTAATAAGAAGAAGAGGAATATGAAAGAGCGATCTTAAAGACATGTAGAAAGGTAGAAATTAATATACCGCTTCTATAAGTCATCAAGCAAAATTCCAAAATATGCAAAATTCTTGAAAGCATTAAGCGCAAATAAAAGGAAGTTAAGGGATAAATAGATAATAATTTTGGGTAAAATTGTATCAACTATGATAAATAGAGAATTAATAGAAAAATGCAAAGATCTAAGTATATTTCACCTCCTTACATCATTGGATATTAAAAAATTAAACATTCCATGCTAAACTTATGTACATCTATTAATGTCATTCCATACTCAATTTATCAAGCTTTAAATCTTAATTCTTTACAAGAAACTAATATGATTATTTATTTAGTTAAGCATTCTGATATGCATCCTATTGGTGTTATAGAGGATTTTTTAGTCCTGGTTAATGGTTTGGAGAGTGGACTCTTATATCTTAAAAATTGATGGAGATAGTGTAGAACATTTAGCTTTAATTTTGTTGGGAATGTCATTTATAAAGACAGCTAAGACAAAAATTGATGTGGATGAGAGTACTCTTTCCATTGAGTTTGATGGATAAATAGCGAAGTTTAAAAGTTTTTAGGAAATTAAGTACCTTAATGATTTTCATTCCATTTTTCATATAGATATTATGGATTTAATTGTGTAGGATATTTTTAAAGAAGAAAGTTAATGATGAGTTAGAATTTAATGCTAAAATAGAAGTTACTAAGCAAGTTGATGTAACTTGTGAAGTTGTAGAATCATTATCAGTGATGTTACATATTTGAAATTTTAAATGCTGAAATAACTATAACTCACAAGAAAATGTTGCCTTATATTTTGCAGGCTCCAAATATAAAATTGAAAGCCCTACTTAATCACCTAAAGTATGTCTATTTGGGTGAAGGAGAGTCGCTATATGCGATCATCTTAAAAAACTTGACTAAAGGACTAAAGTACAAAATTGCAGTCAATTGAACTTTAGCTAATGTAGAAGGCATAAGTCCAACAATTTGAATATATAAGATTCTTTTGGAAGAAAATGCTAAACTAATTAGGGAACCACAAGAAAGACTCAATCTAACAATGAAAGATGTGGTAACCAAAAAAAGTTTCAGATGCAAGTATAATCTATCTAATCTCGGATAGGGAGCGGGTGAGCCTAATTCATATTTTGGAATGTATGCCTTTAGGTAAGTTCCCTTTAGTCTTTGTAATGCTCTAAGTAAAGATGTATGATAAGTATATATTTTTAAGTATATTAATAATTACATGGAGGTATTTGTAGATGATTTCACTATATATCTTCATTTGATGATTGCTTGAATCATTTGTCTAAGGTTCTCAGAAGAAGCATTAAAATGAATTTGGTGTTGAATTATGAAAAATGTCATTTATGGTTGATGAAGACATAGTTTTGGGATATATGATTTCATCCAAGTCTCTAGAAGTTGATAAGGCAAAGATGGATTCAATTGTGAACTTATCTTGCTTTACCTTACCCTACAAATATTAAGGAAGTTTGATCTTTGCTTAGACAAGTATGATTTTATTGCAAGTTTATTAAAGATTTTCCATGATTGTGATACCATTGTCAAAGTTGCTATAAAAAGATGCTTCACTTGAATTTGGGATATAAGGTCAAGAAGCTATCGACAAGCTCAAAGCATTATTAACAAATATGCTTATTATTCAACTACCAAATTGGGATCTACCATTAGAGATCATGTGTGATGCTGCATCTACATAGTGGAAGCTATTTTAGGCAAAATGATTAGGAAACAAAGTCATGTTATCTATTATGCCTCAAGAACATTAGATGCTAAATAATGCAATTATTCTACAATTAAGAAGGAGTTTTTAGCAATTGCTTTTGCTTTAGATAAATTTAGATCTTATTTGCTTGGCTCTAAATTTATTGTATATTTTGATCATGCAGCAGTGAAACACCTTTTGACAAAAAAGGAGTCTAAACTATGGTTGATTCGATGGATTTTGCTATTGAAAGAATTTGATTTAGCAATAAGGGATTGGTAAGAAGCAGAAAATTTATTAACAAACCATTTGAATAGTTTGGCAAGGAATCGAGTTATTTTACCTTTTTGAAACTTTTCCTAATGAGCAATTGTTCCAAATAAAAGGTATGGTTCTATGGTATACAAGCCTTGTTAATTATTTAGTTACTAGAACTTTATCTAATTACATTAGTAAGTCTAGGAAGAAAATATGTTTGGGATGAACCATAGTGGAAGTTCTGCTTCGACCAAATTATTAAACATTATAGGCCAAAAGATGAACATTGTTCTATCTTATCTTTTTGTCATAATTATGCATATGGTGGTCTTTTGCCTCGTAAACGATCTATTAGAAAGGTTTTGAATAGTGGTTTGTATTGGGAAACTTTTTTTAGAGATGTTTATGTATTTCGTAAAAGTTATGATAGATACCAAAAGACAAGAACATTATCTCATAGACATGAAACGCCTTAAAACTCTAATTCTTACAGTTAAGATATTTTACATATATGACATTGATTTTATGGGCCTTTTTCTTCATCTTACGGTTTTTATATACTTTTAGCAGTTGATTATGTTTCAAACATTAACATGCATATATGCTAGACACCCAAAAATTTTTAAATTTGAATAATCAATAGGTTTGCATATCATACCTCTTTTGGAGTCTTAAAGTCAATGGCTGTCAATGGAGAGCGATTTATCAAATAGCACATTGTTGATGCTGCTTCCACCCAACAATCTTTTGACAGGATAGAGTTAGACAACATACAGTGAACTTTTTCCAAAATTATTTTGTTCATTCTTTCTGCCATAACGTTTTGTTGCTGCGTACCTCTAACTGTCAAATGGCCGACTATTCCTTCATTCTTACAAGAATCATTAAACTCACTGTTACGGAACTCTAAGCCATTATCTATCCTGAGCAGCTTTATTTTTCTACCAGTCTATTTTTCAACTAGCACCTTCCATTGTTTGAAAATGATAAATACGTCATTCTTGTGTTTCAAAAAATATGCCCATACCTTTCTAGAGTAATAATCAATGAAAGTAAGCATGAACTGGGCACCATCTTTTGAAGAGACATGTGCAAGCCCCCAAAGATCAAAGTGAATGTAGTTTAAAGTGTCGTTTGTCTTGTGAACTGCAGTAGAAAAATTGGCTCTTTTCTACTTTTCGAATACATAAAGTTCATAAAAATTCAATTTTGACACTTTTTGGTTACAAAGATGACCTCTTTTACTTAGTAGTGTTAGATCTCTTTCACTCATATGTCCTATTAAACTATTTATTAGCTTCGCATTTGTAATCATTTTAAATTGGATTATACGTAATATTACTTCATAAGGTTTTATAAAAAAATTTAGCTTATATTTTTATTGAAAAGACTCTTTATGTTGAGGGAGGTAGGAATTTAGTCCTCTAATTATGAATTAATCTATTATATTCCAATCACAAGTCCATTATTTGGATTCTATCTTAATATAATTTTATTTTAAACGTATTATTAGTTAAATAAGTTTTATTTTGAAAATATTTCAATTTTAGAAATATTTATCAATGAAATATTCAATTTGAAAAATAATTGTATTCACAATGTTTTGAATTAAATATCTAACAATTAGATTAGTTTATGATAAAATAAAAATTATTTAAAACTATTTTTGAAAATTTATAAAAAAACAATTAGATTAGTTGCCATCTAAACAAATGCTTCCGAACCTACAATTATAGCGATTAAAATTAATATTTCATTGAATCTCAAACTGATTATAGATGCATAATTACTTCTCTTTATCTTTAACAGCAATGCAGCGGGTCCAAGGAATCAAAGATTCCATCTTCTTACATAGCTTATTACAAACTCAAACAACAAAAATAAAGTTAAAAAAGAATGACCACCACAAAAGACTCATCATCTTCTACTTGATATGAGTTAAATGAATCAAATAGCTTTTAACGGGATTAGCAGTCTTACTCATTGCTTTCATCTAAAAGAAGACTAGGCCCCACCACGGCATCTGTTTTCTTTCTCACAACCCCTACTATAATCGTTGGCTGGTGGCAATGTCGAGCAGCCTCCAGGTGTACCTGGGCTGCAGGAAGCACCCAAGTCTCTTTTAAGGGCTCCGTAACTTATAGTACTAGCCTCTTTTTCTCTTGCCAAAACCATGCAAACCAAGAGCAGCCCAATACCAAAAGTCATCAACTTTTTCGACACAACAACAACAACCATTTTCTTTTCTTTTCTTTTCTTTTTGTTTTGTTTTTTTAGGATGATGACGATGACTGGAGGTTTAGAATTTGTTTCGTTTTTAATGAAATCATTGAAAAATATCGGAATTTATAAACAAAATAGCTGTCTATAATTAGGAAATTACCAGGATTTTTTTTTCCTGTTGATAGAATGTGTACTATATATGTATGGCGTTCAATTTGGAATCATGTTGATCTGGTGTTGCATGTAGACTTGGACATTTAATGGATAAATTTAACCTTTGTTTCTTACTTTATGTGGAATTGGAATGCTAATATTTCGATGGAGCAGTCAATTTGGTTGCCTATTGAGACACATGGTTCAAACTTGACTTCAGGGATCCACTTGTTTGTAATGGAGAAGTATTTTGTGCCTATAGCACACAAAACTTCAGGCAGATCTTTGAATTTTCGTGTTGCTGAATCAAGCTCTCTTTTTACTGTCCCTATGCAGGGAATTTTACATTAAGAAAAAGATGTTTTGTTAAATAATTATGGATATAGCAAACATTTTCATATCTAAAAGCCCCAAATTCGTCGCAAAACTTTTTAGCGATGACAAAATTCGTCTACGGAATCGTCACAAAATAATGGTAGCAAAACATTATCCCCAACACTTTTTCAAAGTCGTAGCAAGCTATATTTCGTTTCTATCTCGGATGCATCACCAAAAGAGATAGGCGAGGATATCTGTTATCGTCACTAATAATATTTTAGAGCACTTTCTTTTTGTCGATAAAATTTATTAGCTATGTTATCATACATGTAGGTAATAATGTTTTGTGACGATTAAGTTTTCGAAGAAAAAAATATTTAGCGAAAGTTTTGAGAACGTAGATAAAAGTTATTGTCGACAGTTTAAAGAACGTAGCTAAAAATTTTTAGTGACGATTTTAGAATCGTAGCCAAATCTTTTTAGCTAAATATTTGATTTAATTTTTAAAAATTATTGGTGTTTATTAAATTTTATATTTATAGAATTTTCCTTTTGTAATATAAAATTTCTAGAAAATATAACCCAATTTACATATAGGAATTAGAGTTTTGTCACACCACATAAAATTGTCAAATCATAGATTTTAAAAGACAATAATACAAAAAATTTATTTTTGTAATAAAAATTAATTTTGTATTGTTTGTCCTATAAATTTTTAAAATAACATTGTTGTTAACTAAATTTATTTTTACACTTACAACCATTGTCAATGATATTTAATTTGATTATTTGGAATATCATATTAATATTTAATATTGATTTCCATTGTTTCCTATATTGTAATTATTTTTGATTACATTGCATTAGATATAATTAGATATGGTAATTAATATAATGTTATCTTTATGCTATTACCAAAGGTGGATCCAAATGGTAATGAACCATCATTTCATAGTGGTTTTTTTAATTGACGCCAAATGGTATATCTATTCCAAATTAATCGAATACGACGTTGTTTTGTTTAACAAGAAACAACGTTGTTTTCTACTAGGTTATTAACACCAAAATGAACCTCTCTTCATTTTCGTGTTAGCTGCCAACATTCCTCTTCTTTCACCATCTAATTAGTGTCATCCCCTCTTTTGTGATCGTCTCTTGTATTGTGATCGTCACGGTTGAAGAAGTGTCATTACCTGTGTTAATATTGTTCTTATTTTCAAAACGTCCTTCTCGTGCTTTGTTTTACTGCTATGTTTAGGAATTTATTATGAATTTTGTGTTCTGCTTATGGTGTATGGATTTTTGTTTGTATTTGTGTTTGGAAGATGGTTTTTGGTGTTTTTGTGTTGGATGTGTATGGGTTAACATTTTTTTCCCACCTTCCATGCTTGTTTGACAAAAACCTCCTAACTGTTTGATGAAACACTTGAATGAAGACTTCTTCTACAACGGATGTTTATGCACATATTTACATTTGATTGTACCACTTATAGTATACAGATGTATCTATCAAAATAATTTTATTTCAATGTGTAATGAGGCTGTGATTACACATAACAATTAAAAGTCAAATGATCAATTATGTTTCTGTGTTAGAAATAATAATTAAAACTTAAAATTAACAAGCTATTACTCTTATTCTTAAAAGACCAAATCTTTTAGCACACACATTTGAAAACATACATATAATAGAGTAGCTCAAAACTAACAAGCTAATTATTAAGATAATTTAAAGCTAAATCACAATTACACAACTATTTTTATTAAAGGATTCTATAAAAGATTTTTATGCACATAGAAGCAATCACATTTCAGAGCTGCAAGAAATATTTATGCATCCCCTAAACGTAGTGCATAAGCATTTAACATTCTTAATCTCATTAACATATGAAGTAGTCTCACTTGATAGATCACAAAATTAACATTGCTATAATGTGGAAACATTCAAATAATAATTCTTCTATTGATTTTTTAGAATTAAATTATTAACGCTAATTCATCGCGGAATGTCAACATAGCTACTAGTTTCTGATGGTAAAAATAAACTCCGTTGGGAGGAATGTGACAAAATTGCCCAAGATGAAGAAAAAATCAATGCAGAACAAATCCCCTCATCAAACACTAATCACTGCTTTCCTTCCATGACCGATCTTCTTCTTCAACGTTTTTAGTATCATCCAAACTACCTCTCTTTCTTTATTATCAACATCTCATTTTTTGTTATGATGCTATTGTATGAATACCTTATTGCATATATATTATATGTTGTGTTAAGCTTGCTCGACTCTTAAGAGAACATAGATGGAAATGGAGGCGGTGGTGATGTCCCGATGGTTCATACAAGATTAGGAAAATCGATTGTTTTAGAATAGTAATCGGTTGCAAAATCTATGTTTGCTTATTGTGATGATCATGGAGATTATTAGTCGGGTATGCATATGTTCGAATTTGACTTCCTAATAACGCTTGATTTAGCTTTGATTATTCTATTCTCTTTGCTCATTAGCTAAAATGCTTAGTACATGCAATTAATGTAATACTATCATTCATACTGGATTTGGGAAATCGTTCATTAAATCTTCTACAAATTTAGTTAAAGCTTATTGGAAGAGGGTGTCAGTTCATCAGACCCTGAAGGACGATCTTTAATTGTTTCAATTAATGGCTTGGAAGGTGCAAAGAGGCTACTTGGGAATCCAAACATTGGAAACCCCTTTATCTTTGCTGCCGACTCTAACGTCACTTGGAATCTAAAAAAATTATTTCTTTTCCTTTTCAATGGAATATTAGGTGTGAAACTTTATTTATTATTTTGTCTATAAGAATTGTTAAACCTTTAATTAACATCTTGCACTATTTACCACATATATATCATTATATTATATTACTTACCATATTCTAATATTTATATGTATTATTAGTTTATTATTCATAATATTAATAATTAAGAATAGTAGTCAACAATATGTTTAAAACTTTGAAAACATTTTACAATTTTTATATTTAACAATAATATTCAACTTAAAGTTATTATTTTCATCTTATTAATATTAAATTTTTATGTATGTTTAGCTTTTATATCCAAAAAAATAATTTTTAGAGTTTTAATGCATTAACTATATATATTTAAAGAAATTTATAAAGAAGGCAAATGAAAAAATATGAAAAATCATATATAAAAGTCAGTTATAATTAATCTTAGGATTATTAAGCACACTTACCATTAAAAAGTTATCAAATTAATATAATTAATTATAAATTCTTTAATATCGACTTTTGGTGAAGAGTTAAAGATTTAGTCACAAAAAGTTTAGCTTTGGCAACAAATTACATGTTTCATTGCAAAAAGTCCATATTTTTTGTGACGTTTACAATTCTTGTCATTAAACGTGTGACCTTTGACAACGAAATTTGGAAACTGTTGCAAAATTAAGGGTACTCGATGCTAAATAAACTGCTTTAGTGATGATATTATGTAACGTTGCCAAAACCACAACTTTGTGCGATGAATTTTTAGTCCACATTTAACAACGATTTTCAATTCGTCGCCAAAGAAAATGTGGCTAATAGTCTACTATGTT
>JAOQMP010091019.1:0-16433 GCA_027563575.1 Erythroxylum pedicellare
AACCTAGGAATTCATAAATCATAGCTAAACCATGGATTAAGCTACTCCCTTTTTAAGCTCATTGAACTCTAGCCATTGCTACATCTTTAAGAGGAAAGAAATGCCTACCCATGCATACCTCTAAAAAACTTCACAATCGAGAAGCAATTAGAGGCAGCCATGGTAGAAGTTGAATGTGAAAAATGGAAGAAATGAGATGGATATGAGAGAATACGATGGTGTGTTAGGTAGTGGCAAGATGATATATTTGAATATCTGTTGACTCTCCCCATTGTATGATATCCCAAAATAGGTTTTTTTTTCAAAAATGAGTTGCTAAATCGGGTTGCACAGTTGGTTAATTTTTTGGAAATAGTTTTGGTCTGGTGCTGATTCGAATGTGTCGTCATGGCGAAAGGATGAGTTCACCGTGACGAACTTTTCCTGAAAGATTTCTTCATTAACTTTCTGATTTTGCTGTGGCAAAACATCATCCTCACTGCGGCGAAATTTTCCTAAAAGGTTTCTTCAAAGATTTTCTAATTTTGTCATGGCGAAACATCATCCTCACCGTAGAGAACTTTGCTTGTTGCCTCATTGACTTGTGTTCTCGGTCTTCACTCTTTAGCTCTACTTCTTGAATGTCCTACAATGAAAAATAGTAGTTTGTAGTATGAATTGTTCTAAAAATCAATTTAGTGCAATTACTAATTATTTATGACAATTTTACCTTCAAACTACATTAATTCAAAACAAGAACTCATGAGCTAAATTAGGCACAATATCTAATAATAAGAGCCAAAAAGCATAACAAAACCATGAAATTGTCGCCAAATGATATAGGAAACTTGGGTTCAATCAAATTCCCCCACATTTAGACCTTTTTACTCTTGGACAAAGCTTATAAAAGTCAAAAAGACACAAGTGTAAAAGAAAATACCGACTATGCTTGAAAATGAGAGTAGAGAATCAATTAAATCACTTCCTCATAAATCAACCCAAGTAGACTGAAAGAGTGATAAGAAAGTAAACACTATAAGTATTTAATCCAAGAGATTGGGTAAGAGATATTTCTCTTAAGGAAATGTGCTTAATCTCTCAACTCACTTGTCTTAGGATAATTTCACTCTACAATCTGATTAGTCCATTCTCTTCCATAAGCTTGTGATAATTCTACCTCTCCACTACAAGAACTATAATTTCGAGAATCAAGAGGACTTTAAGGGTTGTAATGTACGAAGAGCTAATTGAATAGATTGAATAGTAGAAGAAAAATTACATGCATCACAATTATTTTCCAGATGAAACAAATGCCAACTATGCGTAATAAAATATCTAAACAAATAACAAACATATTCTAACATCTTTTTATATAACTTTTCTCTTTTAAGAAGGCTTTCTATTTTTTTAAGCTTTTTCGAACTTTTTCTTTCTTTTATTTTATATAGAAACCCTTGTTTTTTAGATCATCTTTAACTGGAGATGAGATATTGACATTAATTGTGAAATATGCATGCACTCAAAAGATGGCTCAAAGGGGCTAGCAATGGTTAAGTGTTTGGAGTTTGTGTTTGGGTAAGTAGGGTTTTTGAAAAGAATGCCTCTATCATATTAACAAAATTTAAGTTCATCAAGATTTGATTAAGAATTAAAATAAGTTCTAGAGAGACATGAAATTAAGTAGATACACACATAAATGAAAGAATTCAGGCCCAAATATCCTTCCAACAACGTTAGTATCTCAATTAAGCAATCTTAAGGTTTAAAAATGCATAATGCTACTCTTTTAGCATACCCTCACTTGCCTCTCATGAAAACATTGAAAATGGAATTAAACAAAATCAACTATCATTTTAAAACATAGATGGTTTTCCAAAAACACATGGACGATTTTGAAATTCATAGAGTCCGCAAGACATAGGAGTAAGAAGAATCTAATTTGGGAAAAAAATTGAAATGAGGGAATTAAAACAAAAAATTTCTTTCTCCTTTTATGAAAGGAATTGACTTCATCGCAGAGAAAACACTTAAAAAACAAGCAATTCACCTCAATTTCCAAGTTTAAAAATTTGCAGAGGACACACAAATGATTTGTATAAGCAATTAAATGGCCAAAAATGATGCATAAAGAAAAAGAAAGCCAAAATGGAATAACCTCCCCCACACTTAAACATCATATTATCTGCAATGTGAATAACAATCAAAACACCACGATGCATTGAAAAGTAAGAGGAAGGCTATTGAATAATAACACACCGGGAAAAGCACAATGAGAATCATATAAACAACCGACCATTAATTCTGTGAATAACAACAAGGTAGCTGAGTATCCAGCAGACTGAAAACAAAAACATAACTAGCTAAGACAAAAATAACAAATGACCCAAACTACTCCATAGGAGGATCAACCCTAGATCTAGATAGACCTGCTCTAGATGTGCCAGTTTTGCTCAGTATGTCATCCTCATCAGATGGTAACTGGAAATGAAAATGATCAGTGAGCAACGCATCCATACATCGGCGATACCACTTATCTCGATCATATAAAGCCTCTCTCTCCTTTTGCTGTGCTATCTCCTAGAAGAGATCCATATAAAGTAACAAGCTCAGGAGCGTCTAGAGCTAGAAGAGCATCCTCAACTAGTGTTGCATTTGCAAAGGTTGCACTAATATCATAAGCATGAGTGGAGAGACGAGGTGGGTGATTGCTTTAGGTAGTCATACCTAAAGAGTAGGGTCGGATCAAAATAGCTATCACCATCAAACTTTGAGATATTATGTGCTCAAAAAATGTCTGAAGTAAGGCGAAGAAATGTGATGGCATTGGTGAATTTGACCATAGTGATGGAGTCATAAAGGGCGGAGGTGATAGCATTAGCTATATCGATCAAGAGACTAGTCATGAGGAGGTAAATGTGCAAGGCTTGTTGTTTGGTGACATATGCTAGGTGAGTGGTCAGGACGATATTGTTGCAAACCAAATGAAGCCAAGGACGAGCCTTAGGTCAGAGATCAGATCGTCTGAGGTAAAGTCAGCAATAGCATGGATGATGCCATTTAGCACCCTTTTGGCAAAGGGTGAGAATAACATCGTCTGTGGGGTAGTTATGAATGAGCTGAGCATAATGGCAACGGAGAATGTTAGGAAGATTGAAATGGTGATGGATACTGGCAGTAGTGAATGCATTTGGTGCTTTAATACCATGTAAGTTAATTTCCATGGTATCATTGAATCTAGCATATGTGTAAAAATGGCAAATGAATTTATCGTTGCCTTAAGCACGGGGTTTTACTAAGCCTGTGAGCTAATAAGCAACAAGTTGCTGAACGAAGGGATTGTCAAGGGGAGCTAACGAAAAGGGTCTCTCTTTAATGAAAGGCCTAGTTTCTACTTTCTCATATAGTTTCACAAAAGTAAAACTATCTGAGGAATTAGAGTCACTAGGAGGGGTAAAAGGGGCATGGAGTTTAACTCGAGGCATTATCCTACAGAAAACGAACACTGAAACATAACTAAGCAAACGAGTAAAGCAAACTAAAAATAATAACCTAAGTAACTAGCAAAGGCATAATCAACAATTTTAGGTAACCTAAACAAAATTAATCTAAAGCAGAAATGAAAAAAAAAACAAGATGGATAACCTAGTCTACCCTAAACACTACAAAAACTAAGAAAAAGGAAGAGAAGAAACACTTACGAAAGATTGAAGTCTGCGCAGATAGTCGGAAGGGAGAGGTTGGGTTAAGGATCTAGAGGATGGTCGCGGCGAAAGTGAAGGTGGGCAAGGAAGCAAGGGGGTCGAAAAGGTTAAATAGGGGTTGGGATTTGTGTAATGAAAAAAAAGGATAAAGGGAATATGAATGGTTCATAGCAAATAAGGGTCGAATGGTAATTTCACCAGGAAAAATTCGTGCAGATTAAACCTTCATCACGACGAACTTAACCATAATCACAAAAACAACAAAGTATCGATGTTTCACCGCGACACTATGGAACTCATGTCGTAGTGAAATTAACCCGAAAGGAATAAAGAGGAATGATAGGGAGTTCGCCATGGTGATGTGGAATGCATGCCACGATAAAATTAACCCGAGAGGAACAGAAAGAAATGAGGTATCTTCGCCACGGTAAAATTTACCCAAAGTAATATAAAGGGTGTGAGGAACTGTCACCATAGTGATGTGGAATCCACGCCACAGTGAAATTCACTTGAGAGCAACATGAAGGAATAAGGTAAGTTCACCGCAACGACATGGACTTCATGCCACAAATGAAGTTTAGCTGAAAGGGATATCAAGCAAGACAGAAATAAATGTTCAATAAAGGGAATGAGAAACATGACTGACAAACAATTGACACAAGCTGGGTATTCATCAACCTTAAAGATCATATACAAAGTCATAAGGCACCAGATGAGGTTAAGAAAATAAAGTGCAACACAATTAATCATATCAATTTCCTTAAACTTGAAGATATATCATGGATCAGGCCGACATGCATAATAAAAATAAAATAAGAGACAAAACTAGCATAGGAATTATTCAACAAACTAATGCACCGAACAATTCCATAAGCAGTCACAAAGCAAGAGTAAATAAACAAGTGAAGGATAGAAACAACTTGAATTTTACAGAGGTTCTTGTGAACATTCGACAGATAGCCATGCTGTGGTGAAACAACTTTACCAATTGCCACGTCAATGTCAGCCTCCACAATTCCATATTCACCTGAAACATTAACGAAAAACATTTCTCATAAGGGATCATCATTGATAATCGAAGAATTCAATGAGTACAGTGCAGAGCTAAAGTAAACATTTTGGAATTCAAATTCAGAGCATGCATCATCAATAACAATATCAAGCATGTTAACTCCTAAAAGAGAATAATCCTCATGAGGATGTTTCATTCCTTCATACATGTTAAAGCACACTTCTTGATCTCTTACTTCTATGGTGATGGTACCTTCTTTTGTGTTAATCATAGTGTTAGCAGTCCTTAAGAAAGGTTTACCAAGAATCAATGTGGTGTCCTACCCAACTTCAGAAGACATGTCAAGCACATTAAAGTCAATAGGAAAGACCAAACCCTTAAGCTGGACCAAAATCTCCTCTATAATGCCCACTAAATGCCTATGAGATCTATCAGCCAATTGGAGAACTACAGATGTAGACTTAAGATTCTTGACTCCTAATGATGTGTAGACAGACTTAGGCATAACATTAATGGTTTCCCCTATATCTAGCAAGGCTTACCCTATGGTAACCTTACCTATAGTGCAAGGGATAGTGAAAGATCTAGGGTCTTAACATTTTACATGGATTTAGGGTTTAAACAAAGTAGACACATTTGAGCTGACTTGCACTCTTCCATTTGCTCTAAACTTCCTTTTGTTGGTGCACAGGTCTTTAAGGTACTTAGCATACACAGGAACCCTTTTTAGAAGGTCAAGGGATATTAACTTCTACACTACCAAACAAATTAATGATATCTTTCTCATGTTTAGTTTCAGTCATCCTTTTTCTCTGCAAATACGAATTAGGAAAAGGAAGGTCTTTAAGATTTACCTCCTTATCACTGGCTTCATGGGCTCCTTACTTGCTTGATTCTTGGTTGCTTTCAGAATTCACTTCCTTGCTCTTTAATGGTTTAAACTCCTTTTCAATTAAAATTGTTCTCTCCTTGGAACTTTCAGACTTCTTGACTCTTGCGAATGTTGAAGGCATTTCTTCACATTCAATCTCGTCTTCATCTACTCCCTCATCTTGATTATTGAACCTCACTTGCTTCTCATTTCGAAGAGTTATGGAATTCAAACTCTTGGGGTTCATAACAGTATTGTAGGGAATAGTGCCACTGCTGCTAGCTTGGTTCTCACGCATATTGTTAGATAGTTGAGTGACATAGGAGTTGGTATTCTCCCATTGCTCCATTCTCTTCTCTAGAGTGTTGAACCTATCAGCATTTTTAGAAGAGTCCTGCTGAATTAGAGAAGATATGGCATTGAACTGGTTGTTATCAAAAGTCCTCTCCTCTTTCATCAACGTCATCATGTTATGCAGAAGCTGATTAGTGTCTTCCTTTGGTGGGACAGTTAAAGCTTGTTGTTAGTTATGGAACTAGTTTGTGGAAGAACCTGCTCCTCCACCTTGTTGAAATCTATTTGGATCTCTTCCTTCTTCATTTCTCCAACTGAGTCTAGGATTTTCTTTCCATCCCTCGTTATAAGTGTTGGAATAGGGATACCACTTCTGATTGTGTCGACCTTGATAAACAACAGACACCTCTTCATAACGACTGGGGCAGACACTAGAGATATGCATTACAGACCCACAAATATCGCAACTAAGTGCAGTAAGGTCCATAAAAGGTGTTGGATGATGCACACTCATTCTTTTCAACTCTATAGTAATAAGGAACATCTGCGAATTCACTTTACTTTCCAAAGAGTCAACCTTAGACTCTAGACTTTCCATTCTTCTAGAGTGAGTTATTAAAGCTCCAAACTCATGTATGCCACTAGGATCTTTGACACTGTACTATTGGTGATTTAAAACCATCTTTTTAATTAGATCCCATGCCCCCAAAGCTGTGAGGTCAATTAGAGAACCTCCTGAAGCCACATCTAACATACCTTTGTCTTGGATTTTCAGTTCATCATAAAAGTACTACACTAACTACTCATCAGGTATCTGATGGTGGGGGCATTTGGACAATAGATCTTGAAAACAGTTCCAATAGTAATAGAGGGATTCATCATAATCTTGACGTGCCAAGTAAATCTCCTTCCTCATTGATGAAGTCCTAGAGGTTGAAAAGTACTTCTCGAAAAATGCCTTTCGCTGCTTGGCCCAACTGTAGTAGGCATTCGCAACATGTCTTGGAAGGCTCATATCCCACTCCCTTGTTTTACCCTCTAAGGATAGATGAAAGACTTTCCATAGAACTTGATCAAGAGAATCTCCCACTAGTTTCATGCTCGGACAAATCATGGAAAACAATTGCAAGTGAAAGTAGGGATCTTATCCTATTAAGCCATGAAATTTAGGAAAAGAGTTAATAAGCAATCCTTCAAAATTCACATCAAAATCAGGGCAAGCAGCAGTAAAAGGATTATAATTCACTTTAGAGGGGGTAGCTTCCCTAATGGTCCTCCTTCTATGATTTCCATTGTTCTCACCAACTCACTCCTGCACCCCATTACCTCTATTATCACCATTCCTAGGTTAGTTAGCATTAAGATTAGGGTTCTGCAGAAAAGCTGGGTTTTCAACCATTATCACTCCTTCTAATGATTCACTCTCACTACTTGGCTGACTAGACTCCACTGAAATATTCTCCTCTTCAACAACTACTTTGCTTCTCTCTTTCTCTCCTCTCCTTTCTGAATTTTCTCAAAAGTCTCTAAATTTTAAGGTAGAAAGGTAGAAGTTTAGTTTTCTAGGGCATACAAGGAAACAATTCAAACAAAAATAAAAGCTAACAAAATTGACTTGCAAGCACACAAAGTCAAATAAAAAGATGAGATGTGATGGATGCAAGTGTGTAGGTGTGTGAAAGTATGTATGCAAGTATGTATGTATGGATTGAAAAGCAATCAAAAGAAATGCTTAAAACTACATAGGTGCAAAAATGCTAAGTATGAAAAGTGTAAAAAGTTCAGTATCCTTTTGTTTGTATTTTCAAAATTTTGATGTTATGCAAAGCAAAAGAAATCCTATACTATTAGCAAGTACGAAGCTAAAGTATCTAGAATGCGATCTAAAGAAAAGGCTCCTAACCTCACTTAGCAGTAAAACGACAAAAGCTAACCTAAAGAATCAATTTCTTGGTCCCCGACAATGACGTCATTTTGATTTGGACCTTTATTCATAACCTTGGAGGTCAAATAAAAATAATAATCCAAGCATTGTAATATAGGATGGAACCTCGGGTCATTTCACTTAATCGGAACCTAAAATGAATGGACCTAAGCTAACCTACATGTCATAAAATGCAAAATAATTTGGTAAAGAGGGGGTTTTGATCTTTGTAAACATTAATTGTACTAAATTGAATTATAAGAAAAGTATGTAAAATGTATTTTTTGGATTTTTGGGAATAGAAAATGGAAAGATTAAGAAAAATGATCAAAGAGTGATAGGACCCTCTTGAAAATGAGCATTGGCTATCATAGTTCGAAATTAATTTTTATGGGAGTGGAAATCACTAAGTTTCAAATGGGTAAACCTTAAAGAACTCTTTAAGTCCAAGATCTTAATAAATGGGACTCCATTTCTTAAAACCCTATTAAATGCTCTTAGTGTGTGTAGTGGATAAGTCTATACAATAAGTCCCTTTGGAATCTAGAATCAACTCAATATCACACATAACTATGCAAGATAAAAGAGAGTCAGCAAGATCATAAATAGATATATATGAGACTTCATATATTTAAGCTCAAAGTTCTATATAAACAAATCCAAACCACACATTGAATATCTAATGCTTGATTAAACTATAATCAAGTATGTTCAACTATAAATTAAAAATCTTAAACCTAGGAATTAATAAATCATAGCTAAACCATAGATTAAGCTACTCCCTTTTTAAGCTCAATGCACTCTAGCCATTTCTACATCTTTAAGAGGAAAGAAATGCCTAGCCACGCATAGCTCCAAGAAACTTCACAATCGAGAAGCAATCAGAGGCACCCATGGTAGAAGTCAACGGTGAAAAATGGAAGAAATGAGATGGATATGAGAGAATACGATGGTGTGTTAGGTGGTGGCAAGATGATATCTCTGAATATCTGTCGGCTCTGCCCTTTGTATGTTATCCCAAAATAGGTTCTTTTTAAAAATGGGTTCCTAGATCGGGTTGCACAGTTGGTTAATTTTTCAAAAATGGTTCAGTCTGGTGCTGATTCGAATGTGTCACCTCGTAAAAAGGATGAGTTTGTCACGACAAACTTTTCCAAAAAGATTTCTTCAATAACTTTATGATTTTGCAACGGCAAAACATCATCCTCATCGCAATGAACTTTGCTCGAAAGGTTTCTTCAAAGATTTATTTACCGAGTCGAAACATCATCCTCGTCATGGCGAACTTTACCTGCTGCCTCGTTGACTTGTGTTCTTGATCTTCACTCTTTGGCTCTACTTTTTAAATGTCCTACAATGAAAAATAATAGTTTTCAGTATCAATTGTTCTAAAAATCAATTTATCACAATTACTAATTATTTTTGACAATTTTACCTTCAAATTACATTAATTAAAAACAAGCACTAAAGGGTTAAATTAAGCATAATATCCAATAATAAGATCCAAAAAAGTACAAGAAAAAGCATGAAATTGTCACCAAATGATATAGGAAACTTAGGTTAAATCACTCTAGCATTAATTCAAAATATCTGTGGGATTTAAGCATGGGTCATATCAATCAGAAAAAACTTCATAGGTTAGTGAAGGATGGGATCCTTGCGGGCTTGGATAATGATCCATTACCCACTTGTAAATCTTGTATTGAAGGAAAAATAACCAAAGCCTCATTTCCTTACAAAGTAAACGGATCTGTATCCACGTTGAACTTAGTACATACTGATGTATATAGGCCCATGAAAGTACAAGCTAGAGGACGTTATGAATATTTCATAACCTTTATAGATGATTACTCTAGACATGGCTATTTGTATTTGATGCGTAAAAAGAGTAAGTCCTTTGAAAAGTTCAAAGAATTCAAAGTTGAAGCTGAGAAGCAACTAGGCAAGCCATTAAAACAACAACAATCTAATTAAGGTGGTGAGTACTTATCTGAAGAGTTTCAACAATTTCTAATTGACAATAGAATTGTTTCTAACTTATTAGCTCCTCGAACACCTCATCAGAATGGTGTAGCAGAGAGGAGGAATAGGACTCTATTGGAGATGGTGAGATCAGTTGTCATACGTTAGCCTTCTAGAATTATTCTAGGGATATGCCATACAAATGGCAACTTATCTTCTTAACGTTGCTTCATCCAAATTGGTGCCTAAAACACCTAGGGAATTATAGACTAGCTCAGTGCCTTCATTGCAACACTTAAGGAATTGGGCTGCCCAACCCATATTCTAAGACTTGAATCCACAAAGATGGAACTAATGTTAGAAGTATGTTTATTTATAGGATATCCCACGGGTACATGAGGGTACTATTTTTACAGTGCTCAGGACAAGAAGTTATTTGTGTTGACAAATGCAACCTTTTTGGAGGAAGAATTTATGAAAAATCACAAAGGAAGAAATGAACTAGTACTAAAGGAGTTAGCTATTTCATCCAAACTAAGAGTTAATTTGGATATAGTAGAACAAAATGTCGAACTGGATTTAAGAGTTGGATCAGAAGAGCAGTCTGGACATCAAGTAGTGCCTAGACCTAGTGGGAGGGTTGTGAGACAACCAGACAAGTATCTAGGTCTAAGAGAAGGCATAATTACCATCTCGGACTAAAAAGAAACTGATCCCATTACTTATACACAGGTTATTAATGATGTTAACGCAGAAAAATGGCTCAATGCGATGGAATCGGAAATAGATTCCATGTACACCAATGAAGTCTGGATCGTTATAAATCTACCACTAGATGTAAAAGCCATAGGGTGTAAAATGGATCTACAAAAGGAAAAGAGGATCTATGCAAAGGTAGAGACTTCTAAAGCTAGATTGGTAGCTAAGGGCTATACTCAAAAAGAGGGGATAGACTATGAGGAGACTTTTTCTCCAATTGTCATGCTTAAGTCCATCAGAATTCTTTTGGCTATAGTAGCCTATTTCGATTATGAAATATGGCAAATGGATGTCAAGGCTGCATTTTTTTGTAGGGATCTTGAGGAGACCATTTATATAGCCCAACTAGAAGGATTCACTAACCCAGGTAATGAGTATAAGGTATGTAAATTGCAAAGGTCTATTAATGGACTTAAGTAATTATCTAGGTCTTGGAACATAAAGTTTGATAAGTTTATCAAAAACTATGGATTCATACAAAACCTAGACGAGCCTTGTGGCTATTAAAAGATACATGAAGGCAAGGTTACTTTCCTAATCTTGTATGTCGGTGACATTCTGCTCATTTGGAATGATGTAGGAATGTTATCTACAGTTAAGGGATGATTGAATGAACAATTCTCAATGAAGGATTTAGGAGAGGCATGTTCTAGGGATCAAACTTATAACGGAAGATAAGAACAAACTGATAGTCTTGTCGCAAATAACCTACATTGAGAACACGCTCAATACGTTTTCCATGCAAGATTCCAAAAGGGGTTTCACACCTACTGGATATGGAATCAAACTTTCAAAGGAGCAAGCACCTAAGACCCAAGAGGAGGTCGAATGCATGCATAACATTCCATATGCTTCGACAGTTGGAAGTTTAATGTATGCTATGCTTTGTATTAGACCAGATATCTGTTACGCAGTGGGACTGGTAAGTAGATTCCAGTCCAATCTAGGAATGAAGCATTGGACTGCGGTTAAGTGTATACTGAAGTATCTTCGTAGAATGAAGAACTTCATGCTTGTTTACTTTGGAAGTAATCTTATTTCGATAGGATATACAGATTTCAATTTCCAATTAGATTTTGATTCAAGGAAATCAACTTCTAGTTCTATATCTGTTTTAGGAGGTGGAGCCATATCCTGGAGGAGTGTCAAGCAATCTTGTGTTGCTGATTCGACTATGGAGGCTGAGTATGTTGCTGCTTGTGAAGCAGCAAAAGAAGTAGTCTGGCTCTGTAAATTCCTAAATGATTTAAAGGTGGTTCCTGAGGCAGAAAAGATCATTACACTTTATTGTGATAATAGTGGGTAGTGGCTAATTCTGAAGAACCTCGGAACCATAAAGTTGCCAACACACATTGAGAGAAAGTATCATCTCATAAGGGAGATAATATAACATGGTGAGGTGAATGTGGTAAAGATTCCCATAGAACAAAACCTTGCTGGTCCATTTACGAAGATGATGTCTCAAAAGAGTTTTGAGGGTCCCCTAGCAGGAATGGGAATAAGGGATATGTCAAACTTGCTTTAGGGTAAGTGGGATATTTTTGGAGTTATATAAATATAGTGCCCTAGAAGCAAGTGTATTTACGTATAACTTAATTTTCTTCTAGTTACCTTATGTAATGAAAATATTTATTATTAATAAATCAAAAGAGTTTGGTTTTATATGTATGAGCATAATATAACTAGTCATAAGGTACCAAGATTCTTTTGTAAGTAATATACATATACATGGAGATTTATGGGAAACATATATATTAATAGAATCTAAAATAATTGATTTATAGTTAAATAATTAAGTTGGTCGTTTGATTATGGTTTAGACTGTAGTGTTACAATTTACCTCCATGCAAGTAAAGAAGTTTACTTCAAGGGAATGATGATTTTCATGTCATGATAGTAGTTGACTATCGGTAATAGCACTATTAAATGAATCTAGAATCATGTATGTTTTAAACAAAATTAGTAGGCTGTTACTTTAATCTTAAAACATACACCTTAACATTCTTTTGTTACGAACCACAATCTTGATAAGTTGTGAACTCATATATGTTTCATTGTAATTCTTGATATGATCGGAATGGATTTTTTCAAAGTATCAATTCAGTGTTTGCATGTTGGAATTATTAATTGAAACATGTATTAGGGAACATTCGCTCAAATAAAGAGTTTATAGTGATATCATCACTTCTAGATATTTTGTGGAGATTGGTGATTAAACTGGCACTAGTAGTTTGATGGACTAGCTACCCATCAAATCTTAACACCAAGATGAAATCTTGTGTGTTAATCACCATATAGAATAAAACGGGAGATCTAGAAGAAAAAACCAATATAAGGGCAAAACGGTAATTTTTGCCCTTTACTGTGTGGATGGCTATAATATGGTTCATAATAGAATTTGCAATTGGAAATGTTATTTGAAACATGTGTTCTCATAATATTTAGTAATTCAAGAGTTCAACTAATTTTCTTTAGTGGAATGACATTTGGTTAATAAGCTGGAATTAATTCTAATGAGATTCAATTAATTCCGGGTTTATTGGAGCTTGAACTATATAAGTCCAATTAGATTCTCCACTTGGCTTCTAGGGAGGTTATCAAGCAAAGTAAGAAATATAGTTAACAGAAATAAGAAAGAAGAAAGGATCGAATTAGATTCGGAATAATAATATCGAAACAATTTAATTAAGAGTTAATTAAATTGAGTTTTAAAGCCTATGATTGAATGTTGGGCTTATACTAATTAATTGTTAATTAGAAGACCAAATGAACATTTAATAATGGGTTGGAATTTGGTTTGATTTGATTAATTAGATTAATTAAATTGAAACAAAGTTATTAAAGATAAAAGGAAGAGGAATTTTGGTTTTATAGTTAAATGTGCAAACGTAAATTTAGCATTGAATTGCTATATTTAAGATGGGTTTTTATCATGCTTCATCAACTTAAATGGAGTTATGATCTTATCATTAAATGGTTAGATGGTTGTCTTTTAATGATGACATGTAACCTTTTAGCATTCATTTGATTAAAGAAAAAAGAGGTGCATTTGATGTACCATCTTTCTTCTTTCATCACATAACCAAAAATGAGACAGTCTCATTTAGGTTATTGCTCTTTTCATATATCCATCTTAAATAAATGAGAGTGTCTCATTTATTGGCTTCTTTATGATTAATTAAAGAATGATGTGATGCATTGGATGCACTTCACTTCTTTCTTTCTTCTTTAACCGAAATTGAAAAAAAAAAGAAGAAAAGGGGTTGTTGCATTTTTTACTCACTCTCTCCTATCTTGCATGCGTTAGCCGAAACTTGAATGAGAAAAGCCACATTTTTGGCTTCTTTCATCTAAAGGAAAACTATTTAAGATTTCTTCTCCTTTCCCACTAAAGGATCTTGTTAACCAAGTTGTCCAAGGAGAACAAGTGGTAGACGGGATTGGTCGAGGAGACAATAACGAGGAGAGGATATATTAACAAGGAGAGGATATAAAAGCGGGGAGTCAAAACTATAATAAGGAGTTGGTATAATTCCTATCTTGTTCTTATGTTAGTTATTTTCCTTATATCATATCATGTATGGCTTAAACATGTTGATTTGGTTATCTTGCTTCCGCTGCGTTTTGATTTCAGAAAAAGTTTTGAAATCTACTGTTTTAACCAAATCCAGCTTGCTATTTTTTTCGATCCAATAGTTTGGATTAACTATGATGATTTATATTTTTTCACTAATACAATGGTAATTGTAACAATTTAGTATCTTTCACAATTAAATTGTTACTATTAATATATTAATAATGTCAAATTTTCTTTTATCACTCAGTTCTCTCACTAAAAGCTTATGCAATTTGGCTCCAAAGTAATTTTGACATGAATGAATTGTAATTGTGACAAAACATATATTCGTCACTAATATTTTCTATTTGTAGTGATAAAACATAGTTTGGTCACTAATATTTTTCTTTTGTCGTGACGAAACGGTTTACTATCACATGATATTTTACTTTTTGTGACGAAAACTTTTGTCAATAAAAATTCAATTAGTTAATGTCTACTTAATATTGTCACAAAAAGGTAACTATTACTATGGTCACTACTATTCGTAATTTTTGTGACAAGAAATTTTGTTATCATTTAATCATCAACTTTTTATTACAAAGGTTATTGTCAATATAAACGTAACAAGTTAATGATAACTATTTCTTGTTATAATAACATATTAAAATTAATCACTCAAACGATTAATTTTGTTATTATTGTACAAATTTTAGGGATTAGAAACTACTAGTCATGATTTTTTTATTATTATTATTTGCAAACAAATTTAAATAGCTTCTTATAAAATATTCAAACTACATATATTGATAATCCAAAAGTAATATTTTAAACATCAATAGATATTTGCTAAACATAACTTTGAAATTTCATCAAAATAAAAATCAAAATAAATATAATGAAAATCTTATTCCAAAATATGAAGCAAAACTCTTAACCGATTCAAAATTTAAATACAAAGTTCTTATCAATGTTCACTCATCGTTATCATCGCCTTCCTCATCTTTACTTACTGAATTTGTCTCATCATTATTCATAAAAATAAATAATTAAAATAATATAGATTTAATTCAAAATTGGACTATCAAGTCAAGCCCTGATCATCTTTCAATTATGCATGGTTTTAAATTTTTCATATCATGTTTGAGATTAAGTTGCATTATATTGTGAATGTGGTTTCTTTATTGTAAATATAATCATAATTATAATTGTATTGTTCATAATAATAATTACTATTTTTTGCTATTGGAATATAATTTACATTTTATAATTTAAAAGTCTTCGATATGATTGTAGACTAAATTTTTTTCTTTTACATAAATAATTTTTATAAGAAGTAAAATTGAAAACTTTAGAGATGCTATCCTTTTTGAAAGGGGAAAATACATTAGAATTTAAAGAGTTTATATATTGAATTTATTTTTAAGTTATTATTTTAAATACATAATAAATTAAATGTATTAAATATGTAGTTCATAGAATCTTGATGGAAAATTCCAGAACAATCCAACATTAATGTATCCTTAAAATTGTGGACACAAACTGTGAAAAGTCATGAAAGCTCGATCAAAATTTTAAATTTTAAATTTTTTATTAGTATAATGAAAAGTATAATTATATATTATACATTGAGTTTATAATTTTATATTTTGATTTTTAAAATATTAATATTAAATTAATATGAAACAGTAGCTGTATTCACTAAAATATACTTTTTATTAACTCATATATATAATTAATATTTCAATAAATGCGGTATAAACCACAATATGCCTTTCAAATAGCTTATACAATTTCGGATTGTTATCCGAACAATCAATAATGAAGTTTCCACCTTACAAAACAAGTAAACAAACTCATATAAACTTGTTTGGTAGGATGTTAAATAATGGAATGGAATGGAACGATTTATAATAGAATGGAATGTAATATAGTGAAAAGTTGTTTGAGAGGGATGGAAGGGTTCATAATATAATGTAGTGAAATGTTGTTTGGAAAATGGATGAAATGTAATATAATGCGTAATAAATGACTATTATATCCCTTATATTAAAATAGTTGTTGCAGAAGGTTTATTATTTTATTATTAATTATATATAAATTTTATTATTAATTATTTATTAAATTTTATTTTATTCTATTCTATGTGTGTGTGTGTGTGTGTGTGTGTAATTTTAATTTATATAGAAATATATACAACAATTAAAGAATAATTTTTTCTATTTTTCATGAATGGATATTTTATTTTATTTTATTATTTTATTATTAATTATATACAATTTATTATTATTTTTATTATATTATATTCTATGTGTGTGTGTGTGTGTAATTTTAATTTATATAGAAATATATACAACAATTAAAGAATAATTTTT
>JAOQMP010091023.1:0-16432 GCA_027563575.1 Erythroxylum pedicellare
ATATCAAAAGTAAACAAGAACAGAGCATATATATTCATCGATTTTTCATGAACTTCTGTATCATTTTTAGTTTACTTTTGATATGCGAGATTATTTGTGAGTGTTTTTATGATGATTTGAAATGAATTTAAAGATAAGGAAAATGAATTTGGTGAGATTATGATATGAAGATGAGTTAAAAGAAGTGATTGTGTTGATGAAAATGGGAAGATACAAAAGATAGAAAGAAAGTGCAGAAAATGGAATTTGCATGTTTGAGTATACGGTTTTTGATTTTAAGCTTGAATCTTGGATTTTTAAGTTGTTTTGTGTTATTGAGTTGAAAGGGGAGTAGTATACATGATATATGTATGAGTTGGTAAGTGTAGGAATTGGAAAAATCTAGAAAAAAAAAATGAAAGAAGAAGAAGAAAACTGGGTTTCGTTGAAGGAGAAAATTTAGGTTTTAGAGAGAGAAGGGAAGAGGAGTTGTACCAGGTTTACTCTAGAGAGAGATTGTTTGAACATCTTTCATTTATTTTGTTATAACATTGTCATCCAACCTCTAAATGACTTGAAACTTGAGTTAATAAACTCATAAGACATTTTTCTCTCTCCATAAAAATTGAGAGCCATCTAAATTGATTTGAAAAGGATTGATTGGATGAAAGTGAGGAAATGTGCTGGAATGTCATAAACTGGATAATTTTTATTGAACATGCTTCGGTATTTTGATTATATCTTGACCTGTAGATTTCCAAATAAGCTGATTCTTGATTCAGATTAAACTTGAGACATATTTCTACAACTTAAAGTAAAATTTTAATTCTGTCTCTAAGAATTTCAAAATTTATCATGAAATTGAGTTTTGGCTTAGAATATATCACTACTAAGGACAGAAATCATATCTTGTTGTTATTGATTAAACTGTATTGATGTAGGCCTAATTAAACAAAGGTGTCTTCATAAAAGTTATAGCTTATTCTATTAGATTTCAATTGGTATAAATTTTGTAATTTTTGGATATTGTAATTGAGATATATGAGGTGTACAACTTGAATGCATGATCATGCATTAGCCAAAATTTCAAATGTACACAGTCTGTGGTAATTTGAGCATGTTCATAGAATAATAAGCCAAATTGTATGATCATTAGAAACTTAAGACACAGAGGAAAAATTGTCTAGAAGAAAGTGTTAAAGAAGTACATCATTTTCTTAATCTTATTGATTATGCAAAGTTGACCCGAATGGGGTGCTTTTAGCAAAAACTAAAATAGTGATTTAGTATGTGAATTTTGACACAATTGGATTACAATTGATATGTACATCAAATTGTTCTAGAAATATACCCGAGAATTTGTCATTGCACATACATGAAACATGATACATTTATAAATATGTGTGTGTTTACCTAGTTATATACGCAATACAATAATGTGAAATTGTTTTAGTGTATATAGGAGAGCAAATAGCAAGACCACTTCTGGATATTACCGGAACGTCAAGGCAATAGGCTTAAGGGAGCAATTGTGAGTAACCGAAGATGGTTTCACTTTAATTTGATCTGATATTACTTAATTGAATTTGATATGTGATGAATATGTACTAATTATGTACTGGATTCCGGACATGAAATGTCCGAGGAGTTTTGATGCATGTGAATATCATTAGAAGTGCTACTTGTATATGAATAAAACTGACTGTATTGACTGAGATAATGTGAATAAAAGTGATTGATTGTATTAAATGAATTATGGCATGCATTTCATTTCAATATATGTAATATAAAGGCAGTTGTGACTGATGTTGCTACTGACTGAGCTACTACTTAAAAGAGCTTAAAGCTTAAACATATGTGGTTAGAGCCTAAAGCTCACTATGATAAACGAGCCCAATGAAACTGGATACTGAAAAAGCACACAGTCACAACAATGTAAAAACAAATGTGAGTCTCATACATATAGTATTCACATATGATTTGAATTAATTGAATGATTTGTAAAGCTGTAAGAATGTTATATGTTTGAATACATGGTATTAAACCAATGATTGTATTTTATTCAAGTGTAGTGAAGTGATAGTTTGATTAAATTGTTTGACTGAAATACAATTTGTTTGTGATAGAACTTAATGCTAATCAAGTTGATATGAATTGTGTGACAATATGTTTATGATTGATTGTGTTTTATAACATGAGTCAACTATCGAGGATGGTTATTCTACTCAGTTTGTAAAACTCATCAAAATTGTACCGTTGACAATTTTAAGTTCGAGAGTGAGATGACCTAGCTTCTAAGACTTCATAGAAGCATATTTTGTGCAACCTTGACGATCAGATATGGCTCAAAGGTCAGTCAGCTGAGAATTGAAGACATAGTTTGTTAATATCTTTTGTTATTCCTTATGTTTGTAGCGTACTATGTAGACTGAACTGTTATGCTCATAGGAGGATGTTGAGCTGTTATGCTCATAGGAGGATGTTATTGAAACTTGGATGTTAAATTTAAAGCTACAATGTACATTATGGTTATGATATAAAATGAGGAAAATTTTGAATTTTAGCAAATGTGTGATTTGTAATTTTAATTACGATGTCATGTGATAAAGCAAAAGGGAGATAATTAACATGTCATTTTTGTCAAGTATACGCATGTGTGATCGAATGGCGCACGTGCATATGTCAGATGGGAGTGGGGTGTTACAATTTTTGATACTAAATTATTGAACCAAATTTCTTGGATATAAGTTATGTTTGAGAAAAGTTCACAAAGATTGATAAAAATGTTGTATATCCATTTTTCAATTTTACTATTAATTCTTGTTGATGATTTGGTGACAAAGTTTTTAGAGATATGTTAACATCATATAGATAATAAAATGTATGGACATTTTGAGTTAACTAATGTCTCATAATGAAAATATGTAAGATGTATGTTAAAATCATAATAGCAAGATGCAAAAGGATGTATAAAATAAAGTCGAAAGGTATAGTACCTTGATGAAATTGTTTCACTTAATTTAGCCTAATAAATGCATAAATATGGACTACAATCAAAGGTATTGCTATAGAATGATTATCATTATAAAGAAAAATGATTGCATGACTTTTCTTACCTATATATGATATGATAGAGACCATATATATTTCTAATTCACGCTTATGAGTATTTGATAATGAATTTGGATTCAACATTATAATAATGCTCAATGTATGATAAAAAATAGATTGTTAAGTAAAAGAAGTTGATTAAAGTTTATACAAATGGTTTATATGTGTTGAATCAAAGGAGACTTATACTTAACATAAGTGGCAAGAATAGAAAGTTAGATAATCAAAACTATCTTTTAAATCCATGTTGGTTAGATCAACCTGATAAGAATCATAAATTTACATACAAGTATATATGTATCCTTTTAATTATAAATCGTATGAAACTTGTTAAGTTGAAGAATAACCAGATTAACCTTTAATGAAAGAATAATGATTTTATTGAATTGCTAAATTTATACTTGTGATGTGTTTTATGGAATAACAATTCATAAAATGTTTATACTTGTATTTCATTGGATTACTAATGACTTGATATGATATAGTCATATATATTAAATGAAATATTGATTTAAATATTTTAAAAAAGTTTAAATTGTTTAAATCTAACTAGAAATTAAGCATTCGAAAAGCTGAAGTAATTCTAAGAGGTCTATATAGTGAGTTTTAAATTTTTTATTATCTATAAGGAATGAGATTCCTTGGTGAATATCTCCATAACTAAATTCTATAAGAGTATAAAATTGTGTAAGAAGAAAATACAATATGTGATATTGCATGATGTAATATTCATTTCTTTTAAAGCTATACCTAGTATTACAACTTACCTTTGAAAGTTCCAATTAAATTAATTAATAAGATTTCATATTAGATATTAAATGGTATGTTTTTTTTTAAGTTAAATAATGAAATGGTATGACTTTGAAAGAGTCTAAGTTAATGATTTAGGATGTGATGCTTAGTTAAAACATATATTATCCAATAAGTTTAGAAGTAAACTAGATAATAAAAGGCTATAAGATATCCAAAAGGTTGGATGTAATCTTGCAAACCCATTAAACGAATTGTTTGTTTCAATATACACTTATAGAATAATTGTTCTCAAGATAAGTAATAAGAATAAGATGAAATTTGAAAATTTTAGATCTCATGACAATACAGCCAATTGGAACTGGTACCTTTATTGATACATTTGACGTGTAATTGAAAGGCTATGAGATGTTGAAAGATTTACTTTTATGATAAATTCAAAGAGTTTATTTTAAAGATGAATGTAGATTTATCATGTTTACAAGAAGGTTAGTGGGAACATAGTTGTCCTTTTTGGTGAGAATATATAAAGCCATATTGGGCATAAAGAGAACAATAATTTATATTTTCAATTGTTAAAAATATAGGTTTCGAAAAATAACTCTTGTTGGATATGAAAGGTATCGACTTAATTATAAGAATTAGATTTATAGAGATAGACATGGAAGTTGTTTACCTATTATACTCTGAGTACGTAAATAATGTACTAAAAACATTTAGTATTTTATATATGATAAAAAAGAAAAAACGAAAGAGAGCCAATCCCTGTTTAGGCCGAGTGAAATCTTAAAGATATATATTATTTTATGTATGAGATTTTTTAAAAATAACTTTTATTGCATATATGAAAAGTTATTAACTTAATTTTAGGAATAAGATTTATAAAGATAGATACAGAAGTTGTTTACCTATTCTACTCCAAGTATGTAGATAATGTACTAAAAATGTTTAGTATTTGAGATATTTAACACTTGTTAGGCATTAAAGATATCTATTTTTATATATGAGTTAATATTTGAGTTCAAGGTTATGTAAATATTAACTTTAGAAATAAATCTTTATTAAGGTTTTTTTTACTTAGAACAATATTATTTTGAGATTGGAAAGGTTCCAATGTAGAAATAATTACCAATCAATCCATAATACATTTTTCGTTTAGTGAAAATGATTATTTAGGTCAATAAGTTCTTTAATGAACTTGGAATAGTTCCTTACATTGTTCAAAAAGTAATATATTGTAAAAGATTAGAGTCATTGAGCATGCAAAAGGAGCTAACATCTCATCAAAGATCTAAGTATGTATCTATGCAGTTTCTTTTAATTATGACTGGTAATTGAGATAAACGTTGTAGGATTTAAGCAAGTGCTCACTATATAGAATCTTGTGGAATTCTCTCCTGTAACCATTATCCTAGTAGTATCATGATCATCATATAGTGATATGACATACTTAAAAAATGATTTACTACAAGTGGAAGATTATTGGTAAATTGACTTACTGCAAGTGGAAGATTATTAGTTAATGTCTTAAAGCCAATCAGTTGGTTATAGTCTAGTGGCGTAACAATTTAAGGCAATCTTGCTCTTATATATATTTAGATGTATATGATGAAGTCTGTGTGATAAATATATAGTACAAATGAAATTGTGATGAGATTATAATTATAAGATGCACATTATATTTATATATTAGCCTTAAATTTTTCCTAGTCATTATTCTATTAAGATTAGACATTAATATAACATAAAAAGACTAGATACATCTTATGTTTTTCCTTACGAAGGAAGTAGTCAATCTTATAAACTAAAGTACAGAGATACTTAAACAAACGTATGAGTGCTTGTTAGAGAACAAATTCACTGAATTGACTCTATATTTGAAAATTGCATTTGTAACATTACTTGTATGTCTATAAAATTTTTTGTTGTGATGATTATATAAGTGACTTTTTGATATGAGATCTCCAAAGTTGTCTTGTATAGGGAATGCTATATTTTGATATTATTTATGTCTTGTTCTAGTCAAAGTTACCTTAATTAATAGTCATTAGATATAGCATGAACTATATAGAGATAGTTGAGTGATCAATATAAGATTCATCACTCTCTAGTAATTAGGGAGAATATTTCATTATTGTCGAATATAATTGATTCAAAAAATCCTTGGCCAAGGTGGAATGCGCTTTGTCCAAAGTTCAAAAATATCATCAATGGAATCAATTACTAATGGTGGAGAATTAATAAGATTGAACTCAAATATAGTAAACATTAATTTTATGTTCTATGTCTAACAGGAATATGGATGTGAGCTCAAGAGAGAGTCGAAAGACAAGTCAACTATCAGATGACTTATTGACCATGCTGAAAGGACCGATTACTCGTGCTAATGCTAAGAGGCTTAGAGAAGCTTTTGATGGGCTTACATGTACCATGGTTGATGAAGAAAAGGCATTGGAGATCAAGTTACAATCAATAAAAGGAAATAACACTATTTCTGACTTGGGCCAAAATTCTGACTTGATTCAGGCTGAATCAACCTAACTAAACAGCATAAAAGTTTTAGATTTTTGTCTTAGCTTTCTAACGGTATAAGATTCCCCTTAATCGGAGGTCCGTAGCTCAAGATATGCTTGATTTACTAAAGGATATTCTACTAGAAAATTGTTACGACTTCCTAAGTGACTTTTCATTTTTCTAGTTAGGCTTTTCGTTTTTAGGCCCGCTTTTTTAGACTTAAAAAGGTTGTTTTCTACACTTCATATTCAAATTACATCGAGAATAATTTTAGGTCACTTTGTGAGGGATTCAATCCTGAAATTCTCTACAAAGTGATTTTATGAACTTATCAAGTGATTAGACGGATTGCTTATGGCATTCTTTTGATGTCTTTGTGTGTTTTGGTTTCTGCTTGCATTGTTAATATTGGGTCAAGGCGTCAAAGGGTCTTCTGACAACTTTGAATTCTTGGGTTAGGGTTTTGATCCAATCGATCAAGTGTTTTCAAATCGAGTCGATTCTAGGGGTTCTGCGTCATTTGATATCAAAGCTTTGGCTCGATTTTAGGTTCCTATCTATTGTTCTTATCATTTTCATTTGTTTTGTCTTATTTCTTTGCTGTTTCAAATTTTTATTTACTTTTGTCCTTGTTTCCCTTCTACTGTTTATTTCACTTCGTGTTTTATTGTTATCGTTCCATTGCCATTTATTAACATCATCTATGTTGTTCTTGTTTCCTAATTTTATTTCAATTCATACTTCAAGTTGTGTTTGCAGTTAGTTTTTGTTAAGATCGTTCTTGTGAAAAAAAGCTGTAAAAAAATCAGTTTAAAAAAACTATAAAAAAACAAAGCTGTAAAAAAAGTGCTTTGTTGATTCGTTGATCGTAATTTGTTGAGAATATGGATAGTTCATCTTGACGTGTTGCTTCGATTATAAGTTGTTAATGAAAGAAGATTATTGGAATTTGTGAAGTTTGGTGATTGATAGAAAAATTATGTGGATTGCTAGAAGTTATATTACATTATTGCTTAAATTGAAATTGAAATTTTCGAAACTTGAACAATGAAACTTTGAAAAGCTAATTCCTATGAACTTGTCACCCTTAAGCCATTGTCTCCTAAAGAAGTATACAAAGATCAGTTGAAACTTAGACAACAAGAGGAGTCAGAAAAATTAAAGAGAGTTGAGCTGAGCAAACACAATGGGGAAAAGGGAAAAATGAGTGAGAGTGAGAATTTAAAAATTAGAGAGAGTGAGAGGGTAACGGGAAACACTGAGTGCAATAGAGATAAGAAAGTGAGCTTGTATGGGGGAGGGAGAGATTTTAGAGATGCTTATCATGAAAAAAAATTACTTGTAATGTTGATGTACAAGGAAACTTGTTTTAGTGCTGTTGACCTTGATGATTCTTTGCTCTCTATTGCTAAATCTCTTTTAAAGGAATATAGTGATATTTTTCTAGAGGAACTTCCAAAAGGTTTGCCGCCCATCAGAGGAATTGAGCATTAGATTGACTTGGTGCCTGAAGTTTCATTGCCTAATAGGCTAGCATATCACAGTAAAACTGAAGAGACTAAGGAATTACAAAGAAAAGTGGAAGAGCTTATAGCTAAAGGCCATGTTAGGGAGAGTATGAGTCCATGTGTAGTTTTTGTGATACTAGTGCCAAAGAAAGATGGAAGTTGGAGGATGTGCGTGGACTGCAAAGAAATCAACAAAATTACAGTAAAGTATCGACTTTCCATTCCTAGGTTAGAAGACATGTTAGATTAATTGAATGGTGATGTGATTTTTACTAAAATTGATTTGATTGGGGGTTACCACCAAATTCGTATGTCCCAAGGTGATGAATGGAAAACTACATTTAAAACTCAACATGGACTGTATGAGTGGATGGTAATGCCATTTGGTTTGACAAATACACCTAGCACTTTTATGAGATCGATGAATCATGTACTTCGTGCATTCATTAATAAGTTTGTTGTTGTATGAAAGTGTTCAAAAGTGCAATTTTTGTATGGATAAGGTTAATTTTCTTGGTTTTATTGTTAATGCTAAGGGCATTGAGGTTGACGAGAATAAAGTGAAAGCCATTAAAGAGTGGCCAACACTTAAATCTGTTTCAGAAGTACAAAGCTTTCATAGTTTAGCCAGTTTTCATAAGTGGTTTGTTACACACTTTAACACTGTAACTGCACCACTTACAGAGGTCATTAAGAAAAATGTTGCATTTATGTGGGGACCTAAATAGGAAAAGGCATTCGTCTTATTGAAAGATAAATTATGTTCCACTTCTTTGCTTGCTTTGCCTGATTTTGATAAAATTTTTGAAATTGAATGTAACGCCTCTGGAGTAGGCATATTTTAATGAAAAGATGAATGGAGCAACTCTAAACTATTCTACTTATGATAAAGAATTGTATGCTTTAGTGAGAGCGCTCGAAACATGGCAACATTACTTGTGGCCGAAGGAGTTTGTCATCCACACTGACTATGAGTCCTTAAAGCATCTCAAAGGACAAAGAAAACTGAATAGGAGGTATGTAAGATGGGTTGAGTTTATTAAGACATGTCCATATGTCATTCAATATAAACAAGGTAAAGAAAATGTGGTAGCTGATGCACTATGTGGTAGCTGATGCACTATCTTACAGGTATGCTTTAATCTCTACTCTAAGTAGTAAGTTGTTAGGATTTGAGTATATCAAGGATTTGTATGATGCTAATAATGATTTTAGAAATGTGTATGATGCTTGTGAAACTGCTGCATTCAATAAGTTTTATCACCACGGTGGGTTTTTGTTTAAGGAAAATAAACTCTATGTGCCAAATTGTTCTTTGCATGAATTATTAGTTAGAGAATCTCATAGTGGAGATTTAATGGGCCATTTCGGTGTACAAAAAACATTGGACATTTTGCATGAGCATTTCTTTTGGCCGCATATGCATAGGGATGTAGACCGTGTTTGTGCAAATTGTGTTCAGTGTAAACAAGCTAAATCTAAAGTTATGCCTCATGGATTATACACACCATTGCCTGTACCTAGTGCACCTTAGGAACATATTTCTATGAACTTCATTTTAGGTTTGCCTAGGTCTACACATGGTAAAGATTCAATTTTTGTGGTTGTTGACAGGTTTTCTAAAATGTCCCATTTCATTGCATGTCATAAAACCAATGATGTAACTCATATTGCAAATTTGTTCTTTAAGGAAGTTGTTCGACTGTATGGAATTCCAAAGACCATAATTAGTAATAAATATGTCAAAATTTTTAGTTCTTTTTGGAAAGTGTTGTGGGCAAAGTTAGGAACTAAATTGTTTTTACTCGATTACTTGTAATCGACAAACAGATCGACAAATTGAGGTTGTCAATTGTACTCTTGGTACTTTGTTACGTGCTATGATTAATAAAAATTTGCGCACTTGGGAAGAATGCTTGCCCCTTATTGAATTTGTGTATAATAGAAATGTTTATGCTTTTACAGGTTTTTCACCATTTGAAATTATGTATGGTTTTAACCCACTAATTGTTATGGATTTACTTCCTTTGCCTATTAGTGAATTATCTAATGCAGATGGTGAAAAGAAAGCAGATTTGGTAAGGAAGATCCATGAATAGACCCGTCGGCATATTGAGAAAAAGAATAAGCAATATGCATATAATGCTAATAAGGGAAGAAAGTTTGTTCATTTGAATTCGGAGATTGGGTGTGGGTGCATATATGCAAGGAAAGATTTCCTGACAAATGTAAGACAAAGCTAAACCCAAGAGGCAATAGACCATTTCAAGTTCTCGAAAAGATAAATGACAATGCCTACAAACTGGATCTTTAAGGTGAGCATGGTGGCATTAGCGCTTCGTTTAATGTTTCTGATTTATCTCCTTTTACCATTGTAGATTCGAGGACAAATCTTTTTCAAGAAGGGGAGGATGATGTGAGATCAAGAGAGAGTTGAAAGATAAGTCAACTATCCGATGATCCGTTGACCATACCGATAAGACCGATTACTCGTGCTAATGCTAAGAGACTTAGAGAAGCTTTTGGTGGGCTTATATGTACCATGGTTGATGAAGAAAAGGCCTTGGAGATCAAGTTACAATCAATAACATCAAGGCACTAACACTATTCACGTGTTCTGACTTGGGCCGAAATTATGACATTGATTCAGGCCTAATAAATCCAACTGACCAACATAAAAGTTTTAGATTTTTGTCTTAGCTTTCTAACAGTATAAGATTCGCCTTAATTGGAGGTCCGTAGCCCACGATATGCTTGATTTACTAAAGTATGTTTGTTAGAAAATTGTTACAACTTCCTAAGTGACTTTTCATTTTTCTAGTTAGGCTTTTCATTTTTTTGGCCCACTTTTTGAGACTTAAAAATTTTCTGCACTTCTTATTCAGATTACATCGAGAATAATTTTATGTCACTTTGTGAGGGATTCAATCTTGAAATTCCCTGCAAATCGATTTTATGAACTTATCAAGTGATTAGTCGGATTGCTTGTGGCGGTCTTTTGATGTCTTTGTACGTTTTGATTTCTGATTGCATTGTTAATCTTGGGTCAAGGTGTCGAAGTGTCTTACGACAACTTTGAATTCTTAGGTTAGGGTTTTGATTCGATCGATCAAGGGTTTCCTAATCGAGTCGATTCTAGGGGTTCTACTTCAAACATTGTATGATGAAAAGATTGAATTATGCAGAAAATTATGGATGGAAAGGTTAGTCAAAACTATTTTGATATTCATAAACATTTGGGTGGTCATGATATGTTGCTAGACTCTAATCTTGATATATAGATATAATTGTTTAATTAGAGAATTAAGATAAATTAAAGGAGTTTAATTTATATAATCCTAAATATGATTTAGAGCTATAATTTATATCTATTGCTAACATATTTGGGAACCTAATGGGTCACACACAAAGAGCAGGTTGAAGAGATAAAAATATTTTAATCAAGTTAGACTTGATTGTAAAGTTTGAGAAGCTTTATGATTAAATATCATATATTTAATTAATAAGGATCAATATGAGATATTGGATGTTATTCGAGAATAAGTAGTATTTAATTAGAATTCTAATTAAAGTTTAATTGACATTAGAATTTAATTTTAATTAAATTACTATAATGTTCAAATATATTATAAACAGGCTTAAGCTCTAAGGGACCTAGCACTTCTCACTTAACCCTCTCGACAACAGTTGTAGAGTTCTTTTAACACTATCTGTGGATACTGTTAGAGGTTGAATACTTGTGTAGCTTAGTGGTTGAGATAGATCGATTTTAGAAATGGTTTGAGAAATATAATAAGAAAAAGATCAAGCTTCAAAATAAGGTACGAATTATGATGAATGCTTTACTATGATTTATTGCTAAGCATTTTATGGAACTAAAGTGATCTTGATTTTTAACAAATTAATATGAAAACAATTTTATGTTTATTTCATTATGCATGAGATTAAATCTCATCCCAGTTTCCCAATAATATGAACTTTTATATGTTTTGAGCTAAACTTAATTGAAATTCCTTCTAATACTTTGTAGCTTGATTCCAAAGCTACTACTTATGTTTCTAATGTTATAAGGGGATTCCTTACAATCTAATTCATAAACTCAATTGAGAACATTCTGTTCGTGAAAAATAATAAGAAGGTACCAATTGAAGGCATGGGGACTTATTGTCTAATATTAGATATTGGTTATCACTTAGATCTAAAACAAACTCTCTATATACCTTCAATTTCTAGAAACTTAATTTCTATTTCTAAACTTGAAAAAAGTATGTTTACTTTTAAGTTTGGTGATGGTTGCTTTAGTTTATTTAAACATAATTCCATTATAGGTTGTGAAATTCTTATGGATGGTTTATATAAATTGAAACTTGATATTAATTTTTTCTGAATCCTTATTTCTGTTTATCATCCCATTATAACTAAGCATAACATAATGAATAATAATTCATCTTATTTGTGACATAAACGTTTGGGATCATATATCCAAAGAAAAATTAGAAAGATTGGTAAAGAATGAAATTCTTATGAATTTAGATTTTACTAATCTCGAAGTATGCGTGGATTTCATTAAGGGAAAGCAACCCAAACATAGTAATAAAGAGGCCATAAGAAGTACTCAACTCCTTAAAATTATACACTCCAATATATGTGAACCTTTTGACACTCTATCTTTTAGTGGAGAAAAGTATTTTATCACTTTTATAGATGATTTTTCATGTTATGGATGAGTCTATTTGCTTAATGAAAAATCTCAAGTTGTAAATGCCTTTGAGGTATTTGTAAAGGAGGTTGAAATGTAATTAGATAAAAAAGTAAAAATTATAAGATGTGATAGAGGTGATGAATATTATGAAAAATATGATGAACCATCCAATGTCTAGGTTTATTGGCAAAGTTTTATAAGAAACATGACATATATGTATAGTATGTACTATGTCAGACACACCTCAACAAAATGTGTAATAGAAAGTCATAATAGGAGTTAATATATGGTTAAGAGTATGATGACTAATTCCTTATTATACAAAATCATGAACTTAAAACTAATGTGTATTAGATAAATAAGATTCCTAGTAAGGCAATCCCTAAAACTCCTTTTAAGTTATGAACTAGAAGTAAACATAGTATAAGTCACCTGCATATTTAGGGTTGTCTAGTAGAAGCATAAGTTTATAATCTACAGGAAAAGAAATTAGATTCTTGAACAGTTAGTGGTTACTTAGATAAATCTAAAGGGTCAACATTTTATTGTTTAAAACATACTCTAAGAATTATTGAAACAACTAATGCCAAGTTCATTGAAAATGGTGAAGTTAGTAGGAGTGTTGAAAAATGTGATGTGGATATTAGTGAAATAAGGGTTGATGTTCCATTAACCATAAATGTTCCAGTATCCACAACTTTACCAAATGTTATCCTAGTGTTGGAAGAACAAAATGATTCTAGATAATATTTGGATGAAACAACTCCTCATAAAGAAACTAACTTACAACCAATTAATTTAAATGACCATGTGGAATAACTTTAAATAAACTTATAAAAATAAGGAGATCAGTTAGTCCTGATGGCTATGTGATATATTTAGAAGAGCTAGAATTTGATTATGGCATTAATAATGTTCATGTTTCATTTTCACAAGCCATAAAAAGTAATGATTATGATAAATAGATTGATGCTATAAAAAATGAGTTAAATTCAATGGCACAAAACAATGTTTGGGACCTCTTTAATTTCCCAGAAGGATCTAAATGCATTAGGACCAAACGTGACTTAAATGGCAATATTAAACAATATAAAGCTAGACTTGTTACCAAGATTTATGCTAAAAAAGATGACATTGACTATAAAGAGGCATGTCTCAAAGAAAGATATATTAAGAATAATCATGGAATTAGTGGCTTAATTTGGCTTAGAGTTATATCAAATGGATGTAAAAATTGCCTTTTCGAATTGTGATCTAAAGGAGAAAGTTTATATGGATTAACCTAAAGGTTTTTCTATATAAAGAAAGGACAAAATCGTGTGTAAATTTAAGAAATCAATATATGGAATTAAACATGATTCCTAATAATGATACATTAAGTTAATAATGCCATAACGCCTTTTGGTTTTCAAGAAAATATTGTTAATAATTGTATCTACCAAAAGATCAGCAAGAGTGAGTTTATATTTCTAGTTCTATATATTGATGATAGTTTACTTGCAGCTAATGATTGAAACATATTGTATAAGACTAAGATTTTCTCTCCAAAAATTTTAAAATGAAAGTTACAAGAGAGGCATCTTATGTGATAGGAGATCACAAGGACTAGTAGGGTTATCTTAGAAAAACTATACGAAAATTCTTGAGAGACTTAATATGAACAAATGTCTAACAAAGATTGTCCCGATACAAAAAAAAGGGATAAATTTAGTCTTATACAATGTACAAAGAATGATGTGGAATATAGACAAATGGAATCTATTCCAAATGCTTATGTTGTTGGCAGCCTGATGTATTTGCAAACACACACGAGACTTGATATTAGCTTCATAGTTAGAATATTAGGCAGATATCAAAATAATCCTAGTATAAACCAATAAAACTACAAAGAAATTCTTGAGGTATCTTCAAGGAACAAAGGACTATATGCTCATGTATAGATGATCAAATCCATTAGAAGTAATTGGATATTTAGATTCAAATTTTACTAGATATATTGACAATAGAAAATCAATGTTTAGCTATTTATTTATACCAGCAGAAGGAGCAATTTCATAGAAAAGTGTTAAACAATGTGTCATTACTCCATCCACTATAGAAACAGAATTTGTACCTTATTTTGAGTCCACAATTCATGCTTTAAAGTTGTCAAACTTTATTTTAGGGTTTGGGATTGTAGACACTATTACTGAGCCGTTAAAAATTTATTGTAATAATTCTGCAATAATTTTCTTCTCCAAGAATGACAAGTACTTTAGAAGTGTTAAACATATGGATTTGAAGTATTTTGCAATAAAGGAGGAAGTTCGGAAACAAAGAGTGTGTATTGAATATATTAAGATAGATCTTATGATTACAGATCCCTTAACTAAAGGCCTTTCACAATTTTGTTTTTAATTATGATTGTGTACATGTGACTGTTATTAAATAAGAAATAAAATTGTCTATTAGATATTAATGTGAAGTTTTATGATATTTATATGTCACTTATGTTACCTAACTTAATAAATTACTAGTATTGTAGGATAAGGAATTATATGGAAAGTTGAAGTTTATGATCCTCATGATTCGTATTATGTAGTTTATTATGTTGAGATAAATTATGAGGATATTAAAAGACTTCTTTATGTGTGCTTAATGTTTATACTATTAAATTTGAAGTATCAGGCTAAGTGGGAGAATATAAAAAATCCAACTAGTGGTTATATTCTAAATATCTTAATAATGATATTAATATAAATAAAGAGTCCTATTTGATTCATATTTTCAATTTAAGAGTAGAATAATTCATAATCATTTATTTTGGTCACTTAATAGACGTACTAGATTAAAAGTCATAGAATTTATTAAGTTAGATAACATAAGTGACATATAAATATCATAAAAGTTCACATTAATATCTAATAGAAAATTTTATTTCTTATTTAATAATAGTCACATATACACATTCATAATAAAAAAGGAAAATTGTGAAAGGACTTTAGTTAAGAAATCTGTAATTGTAAGATCTATCTTAATATGTTCAGGTAAATTATGAAGATATTAAGAGATTTATTTATGTGCGCTTCATGTTTATACTATTAAATTTGAATTATTTGGGCTAGATGGGAGAATGTAAAAAATTTGATTAATGGTTATATTCTAAATATCTTAATAATGATATTAATATAAATAAAAAGTCTTATTTGATTTGCATTTTCTATTTAGAATTACGGACAATTTTCTATCAAGTTTTTGTTACTAAGAGAGTTAAGAGAAACTAATTTTAACAAAAAATGTGATGAAATTTCTTGATTTCTTTAGGATAATAACATCTTCCACATCGGATATACAATATCACACTCTAATAATTTTTGACAATTATTTATTCAAAATTTTAAAGTTATGTACGTCAATTTTCATTTTATATTATAAAAATTATATTTTTACATATGCGGGTGCCACTGAAGACTTTGGGCGGTATCTTTTCAGGTATAGGACTGCAGAAGTGACAACTTCCGTTCTTTATTTTTAGCAATGACATGAACCTGCAGGTATAAGACTGGTTGTTAGATGTATCTGTATATTATGGACCTGCAGTTTATTGTCGTTTTCACATCATTTTCCATCAATTAGAGGAACGAGATAAATGGACTGAGCCTAGAGTAACCATCGTGCTCAACCTATTTATTCTTTCAAATCAACAATGCCCGTGATACTATTGGATCTTTTCATTTCTTCCGTTTCGTAAACACGCGGTGTAGTTCTGCCGATAAGTATCTTTCTGTGAGGAGTCAGTTTGCTGCAACTTTGCCTTTGGTATTAATATTTTCCATGATTAACAAACTCATCTATCAATTGGAATAGCTTGGATTTGGAGTGCTCATTT
>JAOQMP010091030.1:0-16432 GCA_027563575.1 Erythroxylum pedicellare
TTTTCATAAAGATTGTCATTGTACGTCCTAAAACACCAGTAGCAACTGTACTTTCTATTTGACTACTTGATGCATTTTCCTTCAATATTAGAGTCTGATTTTCTTTAAGATGAAAATAATTTCTGCCATTGGACTTCATAACTTCACTATTCATACCACACTAGTTTCTCCTTGAAACCATAGGCAGAATTCTATATTGATTGCACATGATCCATTTTCTTTTGAGGCGACTTCAGTAGTTATACTAAAGCAAGAACATATATAGCAACATGATATCTTCACAATAAATATACAAACTATATTTCTAACATCATCATTTAAAATGAATCTTCTAGCAAATGAAATTCACTCTACCAGAAAAGCACCTATTCGTTTGTTCTAAACTAGAACTTCTGATCTTTTTGCAAAGAGGGAACCTTTTATAAAGCATTATTATACTAATATTTGTATAAGCAAGATGAAAAACTAAATAGAAGTAATAGTTTTAGTAGTTAGATGAAAATCATAAGCAAAAAAAAACAGAAAAAAGAACATAAACATGTTTTACAAAAAAGGTAGAACATAAAAAAAAGGAGATAGAAATAAAATTTCGATCCAATTAATCTTTTGCAAAATGAAATTCATTCCCCTACCACAAAGAACACACGCTAACAACACCTCTTCTTTCCTTCTAATTGAGAACTTTGATGTGTTTGAAAAGAAAAGCCTTTCTGTAAAGGGTTATGATCCCTTATGTAATAGGACATATAGGCCACAGATAAAAAGTGCCAAATTCTGACACTAAAAACCTTCTCCTATCTGAAACTATTGATATGACATGATTATATGAGTTAAAATTAAAACCTCGATTAAAAGGCTGACTAAAAAGAGATGATAGAAATAAGATAAAATATATCAAAAGAAAATATATAATAGATAATTCATCATCTTCTTAAATCAGTAAACTTATTTGCAATCAATATAATTACACCGACAGTAGATAGATTATAGGGCAAAAGGGGACTTATATTGCATTCCTTTATGCCACCAGTTTTGCACGACAACTTGTGAAAGAAATTGTTGTAACCTATTGACCTCACATATATATGCATGCTTGTGCAAACCAATTTTTATGCTTCAAATAATTGATGCATATAACTACAATTTTCAATTAAAAAATTATCTTCTCATACTTAAAGAAATAAATATCTATACCTAAATATAATTGGAGCATTGCTGGAAAGAATGCACCTCGACTCTGCAACTTCCGCCGCTGGTTTCCATCTCGACGCGATCGTCCTACGTCATCTTTCCAGCAAGCCCGTCACGCTCCATGTGTCTGTGAACACTGGGAGGATGGGAAGTAGTTGTGGAGTTAGCGGTGGGAAGTTCGTTGGTCGGGTTCGAGTTAATGTTAATTTGGAGAACGCTGAACCAAGTCTATGATGTTTCAAAATGGGTGGTTAAAGCTTGGGAGGCAACAGGGTAAACCAACGGCTCGGTTACATCTGGTGGTACGATATGAACCAGACCCTCATTTTGTCTTTCAGTACGGTAGTGTAGCCCAGTTATCTAAATGCATGAAATGAATGAAAAGGTTGTGGAGAAGCATTAAATGCTTTATTTTAACCAAAACATGATCTGTAAGCATTAAATGAATGAAAAGTCTTCTGTAAGCATTAAATGAATGAAAAGGCTTTTGAGAAGCATTAATGCTTTATAAGAAGCCTTGACATTTTTAAGTGGGAATTGGGGTGATAAGGATTGATTTTTAAGTAATTAAGTAGATTACAAGATATTGTGTGTACACAACAATTTATTCCAATGCACATAAGTAACAAATATGTATAAAATTCTAAGATGAAAGTTTCCGTGATTTACCATTATCATACACAGAGCGAAGGTATAACTAAAGAGATAAAAAAGCTTTGCTCAACTCAACGACTTAAGTAGAAAAAGGTTGAGGCATGGTCTAAATAGGTGTGTGTGTGTGTGTGTTGCTATTTATTTTCCTTAAGAATTTTACTCCCTTAAGAATCAAAGGGAAAAATATTAGTTGAAACCTAAAGAACAACACATTTTTGGAACAATAGTACCTGAACTTTTCCATAATGCATTATTCTTTTTCTGTTCTTTTGCTCTTATCAGAAAATGAAGTTTTAAAGGTGAGTCAACACTTAAGAGGCCATTGCAGATTATAATCCAAATAGTAGGATTTTTATTTTTGGTCGACTTGGACAAAGTAGTCTGTGTGGTGTACAAAACTATATTATAATCAACTATTAGATGAAAAGAGAAAGCCCTAAAAAACTTCAACAGTTTTCAATAATTTTTTGAGAAAAACAAAAAAGAAGAATTTATGGTTTTAAAGAAATTAGTTATCTTAGCAGAAAACTAGGTTCATTTTGGCATTAGATATATATATATGGATCATGCTAAACCCCTGACTTTGCTCTACTATTGCAGATAATCTGAAACAGTGATAATATTCACATCATCCAATGCATTAAGGCATACATCTGCAGACATGTTGACAAGAGCCTACATATTCTGGACGCAAGTACCTGAATTGTTTGTGGATGTGGCAAGAAATGTAAGGCAAAACTAGGAAGAATTGAAAGGATTAAAGTTCAAGTAAAGTATATCATTTCCTGCAAATGAATTGCAAACCGACAGTGCATCTTGGATACAGGAACACTTCGAATACATATACAAAAGAGCGTTCCTTACATATTGATGAAACAAGACTTTAGACTCCAGACTTCGACACAAACCTATGACCATCATCAACTCTCCCACCATCAGAACATGAAGAAATCATAGTAGCAACAATATACTTATTAGGCCTCACACTATCCTCCAAAAGCATGCCCTTTAGCAACATGACTTCCTAAGATAACCCATGTTGTAAGTACCCAGCTGTTAGACTCCTAAATTCAGACTGCGGGATCATGCGAGTGTTGGCAAGCCTTAGCCAATGCTTGGCACGTAAGTCAGCAAGAGAAAGGCATGCTGACGAGGGAACAAGGCAAAGTCTTGCGAGTTGGCGTGCAAAACCCAAGGAACTTGCGAAGTAGGCAAGGGATGCAAGAAGTATCGACAAAGATCTCGAGAGTAGGCAAGATTCGATACGTATGGGCTCGTAGGCACGTAGTGGTGAAAATCTTCAGTGAGACGTGAGATTAGGATGTGAGGCCCGTGGAGTTAGAAAACTAAGTCATGCGAGACACGAGGGTTACGAAAAGGTACAAAGGTATGCAAGAGACCCCGCGAGGATGCGCGAAGGCATGTGAGCGCGACGAGACGCGTAAACACTTAACTTCAACAAGGCAGGTCGGAGTTATGTAAAATGCATGAGGTTTTTATACTAACTCAGATTGTGATTTGTGACTTAGTCATAGAGCGACGAGATTGCATCATGAGTGAGCCTGACATGGAAGATGGACTTGTCTATGGACATACATTGATAGACTTATGTGCGGATAGGTTGTGGTGAAAACACTAAGGCAAACGGGGGCAATTAGGATCGGACTTAGTGCGAACTTTGGTAGAGTCTCGGACCTTGTGTAGATTGACTCGACCAAGGCTAAGGACTTAATGGACTAAGGACTTGGCTATGCTCAGATGAATGGACCACGACTAACGAACTTGTTGTGGGAAGCATTGGATCAGACCAGTGTGCTAGTGGGCTTCGGAGAGGTCACATTGTATCATCAACGAATAGAGATCGCGGGGAGATCTTGGATGATGTGGGGATGACTGGGAGTTAGAGTTGCAGTGAAACTCAACATACGAAAATAATGGAGATCTTCTCATATAAGGATGTTAGTATTCTAGATAGTGTTCTAAATAAATGTAAACTATATCTTTATGTTATTTTGTTAAATTATATCTTATCAGTTAGAGTCCTATTTGGATGGGGATGTCATCCAATTGGTTCATATAATCTTATTTGATAGGGATAGACGTGATCTTAGGTAGTTCAGATTTAGTGGAAATCTGTGACTCCAAGTTAAGATGCCTATATATAGCTCATTCGAGCATTGATTTTCTCATAAATCAGGGAGAGCATTCTTTGCATTATTTTAAAGGAAAGTATATAAAGTTGATCTTTTTATCGTATCTCTGTGTATTCCTTGTTGCCTATGTTCTTTATTGCTTCTGTGTTGTTTCTTCGAGTGTGTACAAGGTAAATACTTCCAGAGTTGGGAAAGGGTGTGAGCGAAAAACTTCGGGTGAAAGTTTGAGTCCAAAAGTAACCTTTGTAACAACTAGCATTAGAGCCAAAGTTTGAAATGGCTATAGGCAACTTGACAGAACGGGTGTCTAAGTTGGAGGCGCTCATTGGACCTATTCCTCAAGGGGAGGAAGAAGTCACTTCTCAAAGTACTCGTTTCAAGATGTTAGAGGCAAGGATCTAACAGTTGCAGCAACAGATAGTGGATTTGTTGAAGGCACAAGAGGAGTCCCAATTTGAGATTACTGTGTTAAGGCGTGCTGTTGCAATGCTAGATGTCAAGCGAGGTGAAGGATCAACACCATAACTTTCTTCTATGAAGGTACGTGAACCGAGGGTGTTCGAAGGTGTGCGGGATGTCAAGGTATTGGAGAACTTCTTGTGAGATATGGAGCAGTACTTTGCAACTGCTATGGTAGCTAACACTAATAAGGTCAATATAACAATCATGTACTTGGATGGGGATGCCAAGCTTTGGTAGAGGACGAAGACCTCTGTGGAGATCAGCGCAGGTAGAACTCCCATAGATACATGGGAGCTCATGAAGAAGGCGTTGAATGATCAATTTCTTCCCATGAATACTTCTTGGCTCACGACGGATGCCTTGAAGAAGCTAACACAGGACGGATTGGTAAGAGATTATGTGAAATCTTTTAGTTCTCTACTGTTTGATATTGAAAACATGTCAGACGAGGACAAGCTTTTCAACTTTTTATCCAGGCTACAACCGTGGGTGCAAATGGAGTTACAGAGGCAAAATGTGAAGGACGTGGTTGGTGTAATCACGGCCGCTGATGCCTTGGTAAACTTTCGAGCTATGAAGGAAACTAAGGTAAACTCCTCTAATTCTGCAAAGGCTAAAGGCTATGCTCAACAGGAGAATACTAAGGGGAAAAAGAAGAAGGATTCCAAGAAGGAAGACTTCAAGGGGAAAAGCAAGCAAAATGGTGGCTTCGAGAGTAGGGAGACGTCTCCAGAAAGGGCAAAATTGCTTATTATCTGTGCGGTGGATCACATTATGCAAGAGAATGTCCCAGGAAAGAGAAGCTAAACGCCCTGATAGCCGAAGAAGAGGTAGAATTTTTGAAGGATGCGGCACTAAATCCGATTGCGTTGTTGAATACGGTTAGTAAAGAACCTAATTCTAATGAATGTGAAAATACAGGTTAATGGGATAGAAGTGATCGCGATGGTGGATATGGGTTGGGGCTTAAAATATCCAAGACCCCGACAAAAGTGAAAACCCTTGCGGGTAAGGCACAGGCGGTGATGGAAGCTGCTTATAACGTCTCAGTAAACATAGGGAGTTGGAGTGCCAAGATGAATTGCATAGTCGTACCACTTGAAGATTTTGAGATGATATTGGGGATCGACTTCCTTAAGGCAGCAAAGACGAAGGTGTACCCAAGTTTGGGAGGTATGATGGTTATGCATGGTAAAAAATCCTTCATTGTTAATTGTTGTAGATTCATTGTTGGGACGAAAGAGACTATGACACCGGTAGCACATATGTCGGCTATGATCATTGGAAAGGAGCCGAATTATGCTCGAGGAAACCCAAAACAGAAGGCGGGTAAAGAGCATATGATTGCCAAGATCGTGAAGGATCAAAGTGACAAGAAAAACTCAACAGATCGGGCTCTTCTCAACATGCCTTTGGCGGGCGCGGTGAGCCTTGAGAAGGTGAGTCCAAGTGGAAGCAAAGACAACCTCAATGGATTGGGAAAATGGTATGTGGGTGACATACCAATTGATGTGAAGACTTGCTACCGTCTTCAAAAGCTAACTAAGGAGTCTTCAAGGGAATCGCTCGTGGAGGAGTGCCCACAAATTATTTTGACGAGGGCATCGAATTCTTCTAGTGGGGGTGGTTTGTTAGACTCCTAAGTTTAGACTATGGGATCGTGTGAGTGTTGACGAGCCTTATCCAATGCTTGACACGTAAGTCAGCACGAGGAAGGCATGTTGACGAGGGAACAAGGCAAAGTCTTACGAGTTGGTGAGCAAAACTCGAGGAACTTGCTAAGTAGGCAAGGGATGCGGAAAGTATCGATGAAGATCTCTAGAGTAGGCGAGATTCGATACGCATGGGCATGCGTAAGTGCGCATTGGCGAAAATCTTCGACAAGACGTGATATTTGGATGTGAGGCCACGCGGAGTTGGAAAACTAAGTCATGCGAGACCCGAGGGTGCGCGAGAAGGCGCAAAGGTAAGCTAGAGACCTCACGAGGATGCGCGAAGGCATACGAACGCGACGAGGCGTGTAAACACTTAACTTCGGCAAGACAGGTCAGAGGTATGTCAAATGCGTGAGATTTTTATACTAACTCAAATTATGATTTGTGACTTAGTCATGGAGCGACGAGACTGCACCATGAGTGAGCCTGACATGGAAGATGGACTTGTCCATGGACGTGCATTGATGGACTTATATGTGGATAGGCTGTGGTGAAAACACTAAGGCAAACGGGGCGAATGGGATTGGACTTGGTGCGAATTTTGGTATAGTCTCGAACTTTGTGAAGATTGACTCGAACTAGGCTAAAGATTTGATGGACTAAAGACTTGGCTATGCTCGAATGAACGGACCACAACTAATGGACTTGTTGTGGGAAGCATTGTATTAGACCAATGTGTTAGTGGGCATCGACGAGGTCACATCGCATCATCAGTGGATAGAGATCGCAAGGAGATCTTGGATGATATGGTGATGATTAGGAGTTAGAGTTACAGTGAAACTCAACATCTGAAGATAGTGGAGATCTTCGCAGATAAGGATGTTAGTATTCTAGAAAGTGTTCTAGATAAATGTAAACTCTATCTTTATGTTATCTTGTTAGATTCTATCTTATCAGTTAGAGTCCTATTTGGATGGAAGTGTCATCCAATTGGTTCATGTAATCTTATCTGATAGGGATAGACGTGATCTTAGGTAGTTCAGATTTAGTGGAAATCTGTGACTCTAAATTAGGATGCCTATATATAGCTCATTCGAGCTTTGCTCTTCTCAGAAATTAGGAGAGCATTCTTTGTATTCTTTTGAGGGAAAGTATATAAAGTTGGTCTTTTGATCGTATCTCTGTGTATTCCTTGTTGCCTATGTTCTTTATTGCTTCCGTGTTGTTTCTTCGAGTGTGTGCGAGGTAAACACTTCGAGGGTTGGGAAAGGCTGAGTCTTGCTTTAACGGATCTAAGTGAGATTACCGTACAAAGGGTGTGAGTGAGAAACTTCGGGTGAAAGTTTGAGTTCCAAGGTAACCTTTGTAACACCAGCCATCAACGCACCCCAAGACACCACTTTCCTTTCACGCTTATCACCAAAAAGCTTACGGGCATTCTTGACCTTGTTGCACTTGGAATGAGAATTTATCAAAGAGTTGGCCTCAAATGCGTTTTCTTCAGAAGATGGATTCGACACATTCAAAAGGGCATTCACAGTTTTTCCAATTTTCATGTTTTTGGTCTCTGCTGATAGTAGTAATAGTTTCAGACGGTCTTGGACAAAGAAGGCTACTTTCGCTCGCTAGCTTTAGCAATGCTTTGAGTGATACTCCAAATCCAAACGCGCCATAAGGTCACTTCTTTGCCATGAAAAAAGCATAATACTGATATGTGCATATGGCTTTTGTACGCCTAAGGACACAGTGTGAGACAAGGAGGACATCTTAGGGACTGGTTACATAGAATTATTTGTACGGGATATATTCATTTTCGTTTCTTGACGAGGTATGAAGTAGAGATTGGTGAGTGGTTACCCAGACTTAAGCATTTTCAAAATAAATCAAGAAACTGGAAAAAAAATATAGAGATGTGTGATTAAAATTTTTAATTAATTTAGATTTTAATATAATTAAAAATAAAATAAAATAATTTTAAGATTAAGCTCAACTTTAGAGTTTTTTAATTATTAAAATTTTCTCTTTGTTTATTTTTGAGTTTTAGACTCATTTTCAATATGCTGAATAATAAAAATAAAATAAATACAATTTTACATAAATCAATCAATTATTTATGAAATAATTAATTGATTTATGTAAATTATGGACTAATTAAATAATTGATTTAAAATATTAAAATTACAAAATATTATCTAGAATTTGATTTGTCTTTCAAATAACAGAGCCACCTATGAAGCTTGATATTTAAGGGGACAGCAAATTGCAAGACTTGTATTAATGAGTGGTGATTGACGAGCTTTCATTATTGACCAGTCCAACTAATTGTGTAGTCATTCATAGCGGCGACCCGACAATTCCATGACCAACGTGCACTTCGATATCATCACCTTTTCTGTTAACACTCTCTTCTGTAAAAAATGTCACTCCAGTTCACTAATTTCGTTTTGACCGGTCATGATAAGCGAACGAAATAACGCAATGAGTATAAAAGTTGTTATGGCTTCTCAAAACGCTCTCAACTCATGCCACGATCGTCATGCTGCAACAAAGGTTTGCATACGTGAACAGGATGAAGACCCTCCTCCTCCCACAGCTGTTCTACAAAGCAACCAACTCAGTTATTGTGCAGTAGTCACCGGTCAATCAGACCCTGGCATCGGAGTGAGAGAGATAGAATGGCCTGAAGAGGATCCTATAGAGATCACCGAAGGGGATATTACTATGGTACAAGGAGAATTCAGCATGGGTATCAAATTATCCAACACATTCAGAGGCAAATTTGACAAAATATGGGAAAACGCTGTTGTGATTAAATTGTTAGGAAGAAAATTGGGTTTTAACCTGCTCAAAACACGATTGGTCACCATATGGAAACCAAAGGGTCCTATGAAAACTGTCGATATAGACAACGAATTTTACCTTATCAATTTCGTGGAGGAAGACGACTATCTACAAGCACTCACACAGGGGCTGTGGGTAATCTCTGGTTACGTCCTCTCCGTTCAACCATGGCACCTGGAATTTCGTCTATCTATTGGCAAAATTACGCATATGGTTGCTTGGGTTCGCTTCCCTGAACTCTCCGTCACTAGGTACCACCCTTCGATTCTCACCGCATTAGGGAATTTGGTAGGATGCACGGTCAAAATCAACGACAACACACAACAATCACAAAGGGGCAAATTTGTAAGGGTTGCCGCCGACATTGACCTCAACTCCCCCCTCCGTTTCATTGTCGAACTAGACAGTGAAATCATCAAACTGGCATACGAGGGTTTGTCCCAAATTTGCTTCTCCTGTGGGATGGTCGGACATGGAGCCATGGATTGTCCCACAAGACCAATCAAGCTTCCCGAACTAGAGCCCAACATCGAAAGTAAGAAGCCGACCACCTTCCCAGAAACCTAAGGTGAATCATCCACAGGAGGCCTTCGAAAAGAAGTATACAGGCCATAGACGCAAGTGTAACGCTGCACTCGACGGCCGGCAAACAACCAAACGGCACAAAGAAACGACGAGAAGAACAGCTCCCATCACGAGGGGTTGAAGGGCTCGAGGTATACGACATTGACAGAAATCGAGCCATTGGAACCCATACCGGATCAACCTTAACTTGCTGAGGAGATTCAACAATAAGACATCAACCCTACGCCGTTTAAAAACCATGCACAAGTGCACTCTAAAAACCAGATGACGTATAGTGAATATAGGAATAAACGACCGTCGTTTAATGGACGTGTTGGGACTAATAAACACAGTCCGAATACGAAACCACATGCACCCACTCAGCTACACCCCATGGCCTACTCCAGGAAAAATCAACACTCAACTGTTTCAAAGCCAAAGTTAACAGAGATTCAACGACACAGAACTAACCACGTGGCCCTCTTTATCCCCTCGCAAGCAGAGGTGATAATACAAGATCAATCTATTACTCTGCCCATACATGAGGAAATGGGTTGCGAGAATATGAAGAAGGATCCCAATGATGACTGTCTTAACATTGCCTCGACATCGTCACTTAAAAAACACATACTACCCCATCGTGACCTCCTGATCCTGAAAAAGATTCGACGCCCAAAACTAAAACCAATTTTGATTCCGATACTTAGATGGATGAGACTCCACAGAAACACATGACAAACCAGTGTAGGGTGCTGACTGATAATGCAGTCAACACTCATGCAAAATAGTTTTTCTTCTTTCTCTGATTTTTATGTTGATATTCATATGAAACTGTCAAGGGGTTGGAGATAGGGCCTTCAAGCCAATCATCAATAACAACATTCGAATTCATAAACCTCTACTTGTTGTTTTGGTTAAGCCACGAATAAGTGGGGTACGAGCGCTGAAGGTTATTAGGAGTTTGGGTTTTGCACACTCATTCCGAGTGGAAGCAGAAGGCTATTCAGGTGGTATCTGATTATTATGGAAAGTTGAAATTGTGGTCCAAATTCTGATAGCTCACCGACAATTTGTGCATGCTAATATTGAATGTGACCAATTATCTTTTGACTTCACTGTCATTTATGCTAGCCCTACGTATTCGTTACAACACTTTTTATGGACGTATTGTGTAACATTGCTAGGGTTACCTCTAAACCATGGCTTTTGTATGGGGACTTCAATGCCAAATTGGAGAGCACTGATAAATGTGGAGGTTTTCGACTTCAACTTATCGTCAATTCACAATTTCGGGATTGTGTGTAATGTTGTCATCTTCAGGATCTTGGATTTTCAGAGCCAAGATTCACATGGCGGAGAGGACAATTCTCGCTAGATTAGACTGTATTTTCTGCTCTAATTCTTGGCAGTCTACTTTCCAAAACACAATAGTAACTCACCTAACCTCCCTGAAATCAGATCATCACCTTCTGTTAGTCACCCTAAAAAATCGCATGTATTCACCTCCAACATATAGGCCCTTTAACTTTCAGTCATCTTGGTTGACTCATGCATGCCTTGGCCAAATTATAGCTGATAATTGGAAACCCACCGTATTTAATTTCAGTGGAGCATTCAGAAATTTGTCGGAATGATTAGAGCATTGAAACTCTACTACTTTTGGCAACATTTTCCAACAGAAAAAAAGATTCATGGCAAGACTCGAAGGCATTAAAAAAAACCAGAAGACGAAGACGAAGACTTCTCTCCGAGAGTTAGAGGAATATCTACGATATGAAATGGAACAGGTTCTCTATCAAGAAGAACTTTACTGGCACCAACAATCCAAAAGTCAGTGGTTAGGCCAGGGTGTCAGGAATACAAAGTACTATCATGCTATCACAACGGCCAGACAATAGCACACGAGGGTTAGTTCCTTGAAAGATGAAAATGGATGTGTGGTTTTGGATACAACGAGCATCAGAAGAATAGCGCAGAATTTTCTCGAGAAACTCTATACGGCCAAAGTACAGCAGCCTACAGACCATCAAATCAATGGTCACTTCGCTCCCCTATCTCACCAAGCTATATCTAATATGTACTGTCCACTCAGTCTCAAAGAAATCAAAATGATTTTCTTTAATATGGCTCCTAATAAAGGACTAGGATTTGATGGCTTCACCGCTTTATTCTACCAATCCCAGTGGGACATAGTCGGACCTTCTCTTACATTTTTTATACAGTGAATTTTTAGACATGAAGCTTGGGAATCTGAACTGAATCGCAATATTATGGTTCTTATAGCAAAGATTCCGTTTCCCACGTCGATTACGCAATTCATGCCAATTATATTATGTTCTGTGATCTACAAAGCCATTACAAAGATCATTGTTAACAGGCTCAAACCTTACCTCGATGATTTGGTAGCTCCAACCCAATGCAGTTTTGTTCTAGGGCGCTTGATTACGGATAATATTATTATTGCCAAAGAAATCATCCACACAATGAAAAGGAAAACTGGTCAGAAGGGATAATGGCTATTAAGGTGCATCTTGAAAAAGCTTACAGTAGGCTATCTTGGGACTTCATCAAAGATACACTAACCAATATTGGGATTCTTGACTCTCTGATCAACCTCATTATGAAGTGCATTTCCTCGATCTCTATACAAGTGAATTGGAATGGTGAACTCAGCGACGCTTTTAGTCCCACCAGAGGTATTTAACAGGGTGACCCCATATCGCCTTACCTCTTTGTCCTGTGTATAGAAAGACTAGGTCACTCAATTACCAAATCGATGACACAAGGACGATGGCAGCCTATCAAATTAAGCAGAAATGGACCTCATATTTCTCACTTGTTCTTTGCTGATGATCTCATTCTTTTCTCTGAAGCCTCAATTAATCAAGTGTTCGTAATTCGAGACACTTTAAATACTTTTTGTGCTACCTCAGGACAACGCATCAGTCAAGACAGATCTAGGTGCTTTTATTCCAAAGATATTCCTCCATCGACGACACACTATTTAAGCAGCGAATTGGGTTTCAAACAGACGAATGATCTTGGACGATATCTTGGAATGCTGCTTTGACACGAAAGAGTTAGTAAAAGAACCTATCAACAAATCCTTGATAAGGTTCACCAACGATTATCAGGCTGGACAACCAATCTTTTGTCTTTTGCAGGATGAATCACATTGACTTAATCAATCATGGCGGGCCCCGAAGTCTTTATGATGAGTTGGAGAAATTAATGTGACCATTTCTCTGGGGCTCATCTAATGGCAAAAAGAGGATTCACTTAGTTAACTGGGACGAAATTTGCAAACTGAAAGAGATGGGGGGTCTTGGCATTCGAAAATTTTGAGATACCAACGACGCCTTCTTAGCAAAATTAGGATGGTCACTAATTTCTAAGCCTAATACGTTATGGGTGAAAGTTCTCTCTACGAAATATAACTTTGATGTCAACAATCTCCCCACTTCTTTTCATGCAACCGGCGGATCAATGATTTAGAGAAGTATAAAGGCTACATGACACCTAGTTCTTCAGGGCATGAAATGGATGATCTGTGATAGCGCTAGGACTCGATTCTGGCCAGACCTTTGGGATCAGGGAGTGGACCTCTTATTACCCATACAATGACCTCAATCCGACAATCATCTATCAATCTTCGTATTCAACACTTTGTGGACACTGACAGTACTTGAAAATGGGACACATTTCAATCTTGACTCTCGACTTCAATTGGCATTTCCATAGCAGGTACTTTCCCCCCAGCCCTACTTAGGGTATGATAAGCTGATCTGGGGAATTTCAGACACTAGACAATTCACTATAGCTTCCACTTATTATATGATCATAGATCACGAAGACACTTCGCTTAATGGAATTTGGAAGGCAATTTGGCAGTGGAAGCGCCCGCAATGCATTCGCTCCTTCGTTTGGCTCCTCGCACATGATCGATTACTCTCTAACCAATAACGCGTCCATAAGCAATTCACTATGGACGGAGTGTGTTATCACTCTCGGCTCGAAGAATCCTCGTTGCATGTAGTGCGAGACTGCATCCAAGCCCGCAACTTGTAGAACACATTCCCTCCATAAATCGTATCTACTGACTTTTTCACTATGCCGACTTGAGATTGGCTCATTAGAAATCTCCAACACCACCGACGAGTACTTGGATATGATTGGTCGATACTGTTTGGTACTACTTATTGGTTCCTATGGACATAGAGAAATATGACCCTTTTTGATAAATATTTTAATTGGTCGTCCTCACCAGTCTATAACATTTTGACATATGCACATTAGATTCACAAGTCGACCGTTTGGCATAGTAGAGCTGATATCGGCCATCGCCCTGGACAAGAGCAACTTATCGGATGGTACAAACCTCTTACTGGGTGGGTAAAATTAAACACGGATGGAGCATGCAAATGATCCTCGTCCTCAGCCACAACAAGTGGTCTTATACGTGATAGTGAAGGCACTTGGCTTAGGGGCTTCATCCAGAATCTCGATTGGTGCTCCTCTTTGTCTGCGAAACTCTAAGGAGTTTTTATCGGGCTCATGCTCGCTTGAAATATGGGTTATCGCTGGATCGAACTTGAAGTGGATTCTATAGCAGTGATCAATATCTTGTCTTCCTCGGCTAATCGATCAATGGCTCTCAATCCTATAGTCATGGGTATTAATGAACTGTTTACTCGTAACTGGATTGTTGTCCATCAACATATTTATCGAGAGAGCAACAAATGTGCCGATTGGCTTGCTAACTATACAGAACATTTTGATTTAGGAATCACTTTTTTTGGTACTACACTCATTGGGTGCCACTCTATCCTCTTAGAGGATATGTCGAGGGTTTGTTTTCCTAGACTAGTCGTGTAATTTGTATCGTGGATCTTTCCTTTTAATTAAAGAAATGTCGCTCCCTGGTTGAGAGCTAAGTAAACGATTGACTGGATAAAAGTAAAAGCAAAATATAAACCTTTTCTTTACAATAAATTGGGATGATTATGATATTAAGGTAAAGGAGTAGAGTCTTATAAATATAGCTTATTAAGTCATAAAACAATTCTTTTATCATTTCATCTAGTTTGAAAGAAAAACATTCTATTGCCAGCGTTTCATTCTGGAACTTAACATTCATGAGTCATGTCATATCCACCGAAATAAGTTTAAAGACATCAAATTCTTTCATAATTTAACTCTTTATTTTAAAAATTATTAAATTTCTTCTTAAAAGGCCCTTAGAATTGGTCGGTGGTAAATTTTTTTGACACGACATAAAGCAAAACCATGTGAAAGAAGACATACATCTTCTTATTACCATCTTCTCTCTTTATAAATATATAAACATGAAATATTAATCATAACAAAGCAAAGTAAATGTTTCATATTCCAACATTAACTTTAATTGTCTTGTAATTTTACCAATACCAAGACTTAGGATAACCCAAACAATAGGCAAGACCAATACATCTTATTCACCAACACAATCAAATTAATAAATATATATATCGGAGATATGAGAAATCTTGGGCCAATCTTCACCCTTCTCCTGCTCGCACCTTTTCTTCAGTAAAAAACATTTGATGATAAATAGAAGAGAAAGGGAGGAGGGCAGGCCCTCTTCTGGCAAGGACTGGAGCTTAGGGCAATCATAGATCCACATTTTTTTAAGAGAAGTGAGATTTTGAAGTCCTTTGGAATTGAGCAATTCTAAATCAGCAAAATTACTTATGTTGAGAGAGGTAATAGTGGAAGGTAGCCCCTCTTCCGGCACAGATTTCAGCTTAGGACAATTTTTGATTGATAACTCTTTGAGATTAGTGAGTTGTTGACTGTTGCTGTTGACAACAAATTCTAAGTTTTGTAAATCCCATATGGTCAAACAAGTGAGGGAGGAGGGGAGGCCCTCTTCTGGCAATAATCGAAGCTCTGGACAATGACAAACAGACAAACGCTGAAGAGAGGTAAGATGTTGAATCCCTTTGTACTTGAGATATTTCAAATTTGGAAAATTTCGGATTTCAAGAGAGGTAAGTGTGGGTGGGAGTAGTGATTCCTCAGGGAAACATTCCGCATGTCTGTAGCCACCTATCACGAAGTCCAAAAGAGAGGGAAGACAATACAAATTCCATTGATTGAGTCCATTTATAAGTTCAGTGCAACCAACAATTCCAAGCTTTTGTAGTTTTAAGGGCAAGCCTCCTTCAGGAAACGACTCAAGCTTTGGGCAATTCTCAATGATCAACTCCTCAAGGGAATAGAGTAGGGAGTGCATAGACTCTGGCAACCATTTCAAATTTGAGCAATCCACTAACCGTAGTCTTTGCAAATTAGGAGTTTTTAGTCCCACTTCAGGAAATGATACTAAATTCGGACACTTTTTGATTTCCAAGGAGAGGAGAGATATATAGTTTCCATTAGACGTCTCAAAGTTTGGACAATCCACAATATGTAGATGCTTTAACTTGGAGAAGGACTCTAAGGGGAAACACTTCAAGAAATCACACTGCCCAATTTCAACTTCTTCTAAAGTATTCAATAGACTACAACAACCCAGTTGCTCTATTCTTTCAAGCAGAGGACTTTGGGACCTAGAAGCTGATAGCTGATAGCCATCGCTTAAAGTCAGATCATCCAAATTCATGTTGAGAATCCTTGGAATTGTCGGGAGTGAAGCCACAAGTCTCTTACTTTCCTTGATCTCGAGCCTGATCAATGAAGGAAGGTGTTGAGGCAGAGACTGTTTGAATGCAAGACAATTGATTATGTAGAGCTCTTGAAGGACATGGAAAACTTCCTCTTCATTTCCACACATGACCCATTCCTGCCACTGGGGCATGTTTTCAAACCTTAAAACTTCAAGGCATTGAAATGGCTTCTTCATGGATGTACATCTACCATAGAACTCAGGAC
>JAOQMP010091043.1:0-16430 GCA_027563575.1 Erythroxylum pedicellare
TTTCACAGTCATCGGACCTAAGTCCGGCATTCAACTTTCGTTGAGAATCAAATGTCAAAATTCATATTAAAACAAAACACTCCCAATACATTCCCAACTATTAACTCCTCGGACCTCAGGTCTGGAATTCAAAAACAACTCACAAACAGTTCAAACATATTGGAAGTTTAACAAATCAAATTAAATCTAAATCAAATCAATCCTAGGAAAACATCTAGGTTGACTCACAGAACGCTCCAATATGCTATTGCCTGGATGGTCCAGCAATGTCTGTCTGACGTCCACTTGGCTCCTCTAGAACATACACAACATATTCATAAATATCACATTGTTGAACAAATGTAAAAATATTCCTTTATGCACATGTACTTATATGAAATATGCACAATGCATATTTAATGACAATTTCAGGTATCTTATAGTTATTTTTATCATCAAGACCAGATATCAAAGCCCTTATTAATATCATCTGGTACTTATAAATTGGACCAAAATAAATCAACGTGAAATTAATGACATAACTTAATTGACCACTTCAGATTTTCTATCCACATTATTTTGGGTCAACTTTGAATCATTAATTTGATAGGGTAAAAGACAAAATTAGGAAACACTTCCTTCTGGAAAGTTGTTCTACAGTATCTTAAGTTTCTAAAGACTCCATAATCATCCAATTTGATTTAGTATACCAAAAATTATAACCCAAATACTTTAGACTGTTTTAGAGCTACAGCAAAATTCTTACCTCAACTTCCAATAAAAAATTGAAATTCTTGGAGACAGGATTAAAACTCTATTTCTTCATAAAATTTGTAACCCTATGTCTCTAGTTTACTCCAAATAAAAAATCATCCCATTTGAATAATTACAGAGAAAGATATGGCCGCCAAAATACTAAAGTATGTTTAAGTTGTCAGGAAACTTCGCCGCGACGAGTCAAAAGTTGGCTGCGGCGAACTTTCCAGATAGCAGAATTCTTCAACTAATTCTTAAAAGTTTGCCGTGGTGAACTGTTATAAAAACCAACTCTTTTAAGTTGGCTGCGGTGAGCTTTCCTGAGTCTAAACTCATCATCTTCTTTCTAGATTTCACATTCCTCATGTCTATTATACATTTTCTATACCCAAAATAATCTCTAAACAAATCATAATCAACTTTACCATAAGAATACCAAAAATCCGAACTCCATATGTTCTTTCTCTCTCTACTTTAAATTTTTCCCAAGTAAATTCTCACACCAATCAACTCAAATATTCACTCAAAACATTTTTTCTAACTCATTTTTAGCTCATCAACACACACATAATTCAAAAATCCAAGACTCACGCTTAACCATCTAACTTCATTAATACTGATAAACAACAGACACAATGTAAGCATGTACCATTTCGGTTTTCTCAAAATCAGGACAGAGTATATACATATTTTCCAATCTAGAGTCCATTCAACACAGTGTTAAACAATTCCTAATTCTCAAATCAATCGTCTAGTTTATTCAACACCGAAACCTCAAATCTCTAACCCATGCATGCATGTATATTCTTACACCATAAACTATAATCAAGTTACTTACTTGTTTCAGCTTTTATTTCCAGCAATGAATCCAATGTACAGAGAAATCGGTGAAGAAGAACAGTTAAGAACATAAGTTACAAAGACAAATCCTAACACATAACATCAGAATACGTGTATAACATGCATGTCATTTACGTATCTTTACACTTCCAAGCCATTTGTCATCTGCCTATTAGTGCCATGTGTCACTCTATCATTGGTCCATAATATCTCGAATTTTTCGAAGATTTCTAAAATTCCCCCCAAAAATTCTGAAATAATAATATGACTCTCCAAATAATTTTTCGACTAAAAAATAATTCACCAAATTTCCAAAATATCCAAATATACAAAAATTGCCAAATCACATTTAATACACTCCAATAATTCCACAATGTCCACTTATAAATCAAATTTACCCAGAAATGTCAATGAATGCATGTACAATCATATGAATGTGCAAAATAAATATGTATATCACTATTAATTTATGCATGATGTATATTTTCCTAATTTCTCATAAATTTCTTAAAATTCACAATTCTAGCTCTAAAATAGGTAACGGGATGTTACAAGTCTCCCCTCCTAACAAAAATTTTATCCTCGAAATTCTTACCTGAAGGATCAAATAGGTAGGGGTACTGATTCCTTATGTGCTCCTCCGTTTCCCATGTGGCTTCTTCGCTCAAATGATTCTTGCAAAAGACTTTTACTATTGGGATCACTTGATTCCTCAGTTGCTTATTCTGATAGCCAATTATCTTCACAGGTTCCTGAACATAACTCAGATTACTAGAGACTTCAATCTGCTTAGTTGGTATCACATGAGCTGGATTTGACCGATATCACCTAAGCATACTCACATGAAACACATTATGTATCTGAGCCATTTCTGAAGGTAAGGCTAACCTATAAGCTAATGGTCTAATTCTTTCAATTATCTCATATGGACCAATATGCCTCGGACTTAACTTCCCCCTTTTTCCAAATCTCAGTACACCTCGCAAAGGTGATACTCTAAGAAAAACTTTGTCACCAACCTGATACTCCATATCTCGCCTGTGTTGATCCATATAGCTTTTCTGTCTGTCTTGTGTCATTTTAATTCTGCTACGGATCAATTTCACCTTATCAACTGTATCCTGAACCAACTCTGGGCCTTTGACAATTCGTAGACCCTCTTCATCCCAATATAAAGGAGAACGACACCTCCTGTCGTACAACGCCGCGTATGGAGCCATACCAATACTGTTGTGATACTAATTATTGTAGGCTTATTCAATCAAAGTTATATATTTATCCCATACTCCCTGAAACTCCAGAACACAACCTTTGAGCATATCCTCGATAGTCTTGATCGTTCTCTCACTCTGACCATCTATCTAGGGATGAAAGGCTGTATTGAAGTTTAGCTTGGTAGCCAAGGCTGTGTGTAGACTACCCCAAAATCTTGAGGTAAATCTAGGATCCCTGTCCGATACTATGGACACTAAAACCCTATGTAACCTAACAAATTCATCCACATATCGCCGAGCCAACTGATTTAATGAATAATTCTCCCTTACTGGTAAGCAATGAGCCGATTTGGTCAGTCTATCCACAATGACCCAAGGTAAACCCATAATGAAACCTATGGTGATTCGTTCCCATTTCCACTTCGAAATAGGTAACAAATGTAGTTTCCCTACTGGAGCTTGATGCTTAGCCTTGACTTGCTGACAAATTATGCACTTAGAAATGAATTCTGCTACTTTCTTTTTCATACGAGGCCACCAGAAATGTTGTTTCAGCGTGTTATACATCTTGGTAGTACCAGGATGCATAGCATAAGCTGCTAAATGTGCTTCCTCTAAAATCTCTTTCCTCAAATTATCAACGTTAGGCACATATAGTCTTTGCTTTAACCTTAAAGTATCATCTCTCATTTCAAACTCAGAATCCGGATTCACTTTCAACTTCTTAATTAACTTCACTAAATCTAGATCTTTGCTCTGAGCTTCTTTGATTCATTCAACCAAAATAGGTCTCAACTTCAAGGTAGCTATCAATGTATCATTTTGCTCCAAATTTAATTCGACATTCAATGCCCTCAACTGAACTAGGCTCGGTAACCTTGATACTTGTACTTGTCCCACACTGCTATTAGACTTTCGACTTAATGCATCGGCTACCACGTTAGCTTTGCCAGGATGATACTCAATGGTACAATCATAATATTTTAACAATTCAGTCCATCTTTTCTGTCTCATATTTAACTCTTTTTGGCTTACTAGATATTTCAAAATTTTGTGATCAGTGAACACCTGAAAAGTTTCTCCGTACAGATAGTTTCTCCAAATTTTAAAGGCAAATACCACTGCAGCGAGTTCTAAATCATATACTGGGTAATTAAATTCATGAGACCTTAATTGTCTCGATACATATGCTATTACATCACCATACTGCATTAGTACACATCCTAAACCCTGATGTGACGCATCACTATACGCAACATAACCTTCAGAACCCGATGGGATAGCTAACACAGGTGCTAGAGTTAACCGATGCTTTAGCTCCTTAAAACTCCTCTGACAATCATCACTCCATCTGAAAGGCACATTCTTTCTCAGAAGTTTTGTCAAAGGGGTCGAAATCAATGAAAACCCCTCAACAAACCTTTTGTAATACCCGACTAATCTAAGGAAACTCCGAATCTCAGACACATTCTTCGGAGCCTCTCACTTCATTACTGCTTTTATTTTCTTTTGGTCCACCTGAATTCACTATCCAGACATAATGTGACCCAGAAATACTACTCGATCAAACCAAAATTCGTACTTGCTGAACTTGGCATATAACTGTTTCTCCCTCATTGTCTAATGAACCATTCTCAAATGTGCCACATGATCTTCTCTACACTTCGAGTAAACCAAAATATCATCAATAAAAACATTTACAAATTGATCTAAATAAGGTTGAAATACCTTATTCATCAATGCCATAAAAGCTGTCGGAGCATTACTTAATCTAAATGGCATTACTAAAAACTCGAAGTGCCCATATCTGGTTCTAAATGTGCTTTTAGGAGCATCCGTCTCAGCTATTCTCAGCTGGTAATATCCCGATCTTAAATCTAACTTTGTGAACGCCTGAGCTCCCTGTAACTGGTCAAACAAATCATCAACCCTTGGCAGTGGATATTTATTCTTAAATGTTATCCGATTCAACTGCCGATAATCAATACACAATCTCAGGGTGCCATCCTTCTTCTTTACAAACAATACTGGAGTTCCCAAAGGTGCACACTAGGCCTAATGAAATCCTTATCTAACAATTCTTGCAACTGGGCTTTCAACTCCTTCAGTTCAACAAGTGCCATCCTATATGGTGGAATTGATATAGGAGGGGTACCTGGAATAATATCAATAGTGAACTCTGTCTCCCTATCTAAAGGTAATCTAGGTAGTTCAGCTGGAAACACATCCAGAAATTTCCTAACAATTGGAATGTACTAAATGGTTTATTCATTTCAAGTATCCACCACGTGGGTCAGATAAGTCTCACATCCACCTCAGATCAATCTCAAAGCACTCAGAAATGAAATTAGTAAGGCTGGCATTACCTGACTAACTCCTTAAAACACCACTCTCAGCTGATTAGGGGATTCAAGCACTACCTCCTTAGTATAACAATTTATCATTGCCCTTTAAGCAATGAGCCAGTCTATGCCTAAGATGAGGTCTATCTCTCTCAGATTCAATATAATCAAATTAGCTTTTAATTCTGCTTGATCAATCCGAACTATACAACTCTTACATACCTCACCAGTCACTATTGTGCTACCCACTAGAGTGCTCACTACTAATCCACTTTTAAGTGTCTCACACTCACAATGCAATCTAGATGCCAGATGCGGGGTAATGAATGAATGTGTAGATCCTCAATCTACCATTGCATATGCTTCAAAATTAAAAACATTCAACACCCCTGCTACCACATCTAAAGAGTTCTGTGCCTCCTGTCTAGTAATGGCGTAGGCCCTGGCTTGAGATTGCTGCTGGTTGCTCCGTACCTCAGCCCTAATATTAGACCCTGCTGATTGAGTCCTACCTCTACTTCTGCCTCTCTGTGCAGGTCTGTCAAATCTACTCTGCTAAACTGTAGTCTCAGTCATAGTTCCTCCTCTAGCTCCACACTGTGTTTCCAACATCTCAAGACAATCTTTGATCCGATGCTCATATGAGCCACATCGAAAACATGCTCCCGTTATTCGCCAACACTCACCACCATGCTTTTTACCACAATGCTCACATTTAGGCAATTGGTGCGACTGACTAGTAGGCATCTATCCTCTACCTCCTCCAAACTGAACAAATCTACCTCTTCCTCGTGATCCAGATTGTCTCGATCTAGACTGGAATCGAGATGATCTGTTCTAACGCTTTTTGAAGCTTCTACCAGAATCAACTTGAGACTCATCCTATCTCTTACCTCTAACCTACTGTCTGTTCTCTGTCTTACCATCTTTCAACAATTGTTCAATTCTGATCGAGGCCGCTCGGAGTTCTATAAAATTGTTCAAGTTAGAAATGTTTAGTCTCGTTCTGATCTCCATGTTCAAACCATCGTCAAATTGTCTACATTGTTCTTCTTCAATTGGGATCAATGCAATTGCATATCCCATTATCTGCCACTATGAGTCTACCTTGCTTTAGGTCTAAAAATTCTTTCATTTTCTGATTCAACTAAACCTTCAGCATGTAGTTCTCATGGAACACTATCAGGAAATCCTCCTAGGTCAAACTACTAGGTCTGATGATACTGTCCGGAATAGTTTTCTACCACTGATATGCGAGACCTTGCAAGAGTGAGATAGCATAGTCGAATCTCTCATCTGACTCACAGTCCATCTGGACGAACACTCTTTCAACTCGCTCAAGCCACCCTTCTGCTTCAGTTGGGTCTGTACTTTCGTAGAAGTCCACAGCCCCTTGTTTTCTCAGCTTATCATATCTTCTTTCTCACCTCACGGGAATTCTCGAAGGCATCTGAGTAAACCCAAGTACAGGAGACTCTAAATTGACTCCTATGGACTCCATGTCAGCTGACTCTCCAATGTGATCTCCAATGGAAGGTGACCTATAACAAACAAAAGCTGTGATCACTATCGAATTACCTCACTACTTATCATATCTCAACTCATATTTGTCCCTAAAGATGCCAAACCTGGCTCTGATACCAAAAAGGACCATCCTACTATCATAGGGTACATGCCCAAACATTCAGGAGCATTCAAGTACATATCCTATGATGATGGCATGATAGAGCAAAACAGATCCAACTTAAACATGGCATCATCTAACATATTCAGAAGTTATCAAAAATTTAAAACCATTCCTTGCATTCATTCACAACTATTTACACCGCCTTCATTAGACGAATATATACAAAATCTCACACAGGTTCTAGCAAAATCTACAAAATAAAAGTTATAACTCTCTTACGTCAGCTGACAGACCTCTGAGCCATAACTTAGTCCAAAACGTTCTTCTAATCCAGAATAAACACTAAGTCTCCTGTTTTGTACCTGAAAAAAATCACGTTGCAATTTTTATGAGTTTTGCGAACTCAATGAGTGAACCATCATTAATGATTTCACTGGATTACATACACATACTACATATTTCACATATATTCATTCAGATGGTATATACACTCCAGATATTCACACAACATGGTATCATATAATCTCATAATCCACATAGCCAAGTATAACAAATAGATCATAACTATTTATCATTCGTTTCAGCTTTGCAGATCATTAAAAAAAATTCAATCTTATAATGTTATATGCATTAGACTCAACATTCTTTCTTATTGTTGTGATCGAGTGCCTATCACAAACTTATACAACTATCGATCCATAAGGCTTAGTCAAACAGAATCACGGAGCATAGCTCTACGTGTAAAATAAAAAATCACGGAGCAAAGCTCTATATGGAAGTGCTTCATACTGGCAACTCAAGTCACAATGTCTTTATCTGAGCATGCATTTTATGAAATGCAACAAATTTTGAATATCTCATATATCACAAACTTATACAAATGCTCAGACAAGATTTCACAGTCATCGGACCTAAGTCCAGCATTCAACTTACGTTGAAAATCAAATGCCAAATTCATATCAAATCAAAACACTCCCAATACATGCCCAACTATTAAACTCCTCGGACCTCAGGTCTGGAATCTAGAAACAACTCACAAACAGTTCAATAATATTAAAAGTTTAACAAATCAAATCAATCCTAGGAAATCATCTAGGTTAACTCACAGGACGCTCTAATATGTTATTGCCTGGATGGTCTAGCAATGTCTGTCTAGCGTCCACTTGGCTCCTCTAAAACATACGCAACATATTCACAAATATCACATTTTTGAACAAATGAGCAAGTGTTCTTTTATGCACATCAATGTATTAAAAGTATGCACAATGCATGTTCAATGACAATTCCGGGTATCTTATTGTAATTCTCATCATCAAATCGATCAGATATCAAAGACCTCGTTAATGTCATTAGTACTTATAATTGGGACCTTTATAAAGCAATGTGAAATCCATTATATAACTTAATTGACCACTTGAGATTTTCTACCCACATTATTTTGGGTCAACTTTTCATAATTAATTTGAGAGGCTAAATGACAAAATTAGGCAATACTCTCTTCTGGAAAGCTGTTCTAAAATGTCTTAAGCTTCTAATGAATCCAAAATAATACAATTTGATTCAGTATTCAATGATTTATGCATAAAATACCACAGATTGTACACATTTGAACTTTTAGCTAGTACATGACAAAATCCTCTATTTAACAAACTCCTATCTCTCAGCTCAGATTTCCAAAAATTATAAACTTTATACCAATTTAAATCTAAGAGAATAGGCTACAATTTTAGTGAAGACAACTTAGCATAATTTGGCCTACTTCAATACAGTTTATTCAATAACCACAGGACATGATTTCTGTCCCTGGTAATGCTACAGCCTAAGCTAAAACTCAGTTTCATGTCAATTTTGAAAATTATAGAGACAAAATTAAAATTTGAATTCTTAACAAAAGTTGTAGAAATATTTCTCTAGTTTAATCAAAATAAAAAATCAACTCATTTAGAAATCTGAATCTAAAGTTATAATCAGAAAACCGAAACATGTACATGAAACATTTTCAATTCATAACATTCCAGCAAACTTCCACACCTTCATCCTATCAGTCAATTTCAAATTAATTTAGATAACTCTAATTTTTTATGGAGAGAAAGAAAAATGTCTTAGGAATCAATTGATCTAAGTTTCAAGTTATTTGGAGTTCAGATGAAAAAGTTATAGATAGAAAACTTAGGGTTATTCAAAGAAAAACTATAGTTTTTAACTCAGACACATAACCCATCACCTTTTCTCTCTCTAGAAAACCAGACTTCATTTTCTTCACCTAACTACACCTCTCCTCTTCTTGTTTCTTTCTTCTTCAATTTTTTTTTTGCTTCATTCCCACACATCACAACTAATATATATGATGCATAAACTATTTTTTTTCTACTTCGATCTTAAAAGAACCCATCACAACTAAATCCTAAATCCAAAATTTTATACCTACATTACAAAAACTGCACTGTTCACATGAACATATCCCATTTTTCTGTGTCTTTCTTCCATCTTCATTCCATATTCTTATTTTTACTTTTTTTGTCTACTTAATCCTTCTTAAAACAGAAGACCATACCACTCTATATTCTCTTTAACTCTAATCTCACAAAATTTCATCAGCAACTTTACCCAAACATTTATGCTTGTATATAGTGAAAACAGAGCATATTCCATCTTTAATAGATATGCTCTTGTGTGTCTCATCATATAATTTTCTTTTTTTTCTTCTCTCATCTTGAGCTTCCCATTTTCATTACAACTTACTAACAAACTCATTTTAATTCCTTCAAACATTTCCAAAAACGTTCATGTACATCATCAAGAAAAACAGAGCATGAACACCGTTAACATCCATCCATTATTTTCTACAATTATAATTATTTCTCTAATCTCCATTTAACTCAAAATATCACAATCTTGATACACTTTCTACTCATTCCCTAAATTCACAAATTCATCATACAAGTTATTCAACACCGAAATCACACTTCTTAAACTCATACATGCATGTAGAAATTTACACCGAAAAATAGACTTATCAGAGCTACTTACTTGGCTCAGCTATTTGCAGCAGTAAAAGTAAACTAAATGCATAGTTGTTTTTTTCAAAAAAATCTCCAGTATTGATAATAATGAGCAGAGCTTCGGTGGTTGAAAGAAATTATAAAGACTCCACATAATCAAGTAATAGTCTAGTTGGTAAGTTTGAATTCGATGAGAGATTAAAACATGATTTTGAAAGCAAAGGAAACCCAGAGGAAACAATTTGGGAAGCATTCGGTGAACCAAAAGCTTCTCTCCCTTCTCCAAAGACACCCGTGGCAACATATAACGTATGTCCATTACATGTAAGCCACGTGGCTACATGTAAGGCTTCCAAATGTTAATATTTTATTGGTCCACAGCCTAGTCTAAAAATACCCCAAATTTTCAAAATTGCTTTAAAATTTACCAAAAATTCTGAAATAATAATGGCACTCTCCACAGAAATTTTCAGCTCAAAAAGTTCATAATTCACAATTTAATTTCATTATTAATAATTAATTATACCCGAAAAAAGTGTCATGAATGCATGTACAATTATTTGTATATGTGAAAATCAAATATCATGTGCGAGCATATCACATTATGCATAAGCGGGAATTATGCTTTCGAATTTCTCATTAATCTCTAATAAACACCATTTTAATCTTAATTCAAGTAACAGAATGTTACAACCCACCTTCAAACTTAGATGGTTTCTAAAATCTGATTAATAGAGGTTTTAACAATAAGTTATTTGACTATGAAACTTTTAAATGCTTTAAAAAGATTATAAGAAAGTAATTGCAGAACCTTAATAAAACACCACTATATAACAACAAGTTGACTCTTCACAAGGTAAGGGAGCTCTTTACTCATAAACAAAATAAATTTTACATAGAGCCAATTAACTAGAGAAACTGGTCCAGAAAAAAGAAACATTCAGGATCTATGCTAAGGTCTATAAATATCATTATTCATTACATAAATAAAACTTAAGAATTTAACAAATAAAGGATGGTGATTTTAATACACATTAATTACTTAAGTCTCTACTTATAAGAAGGAATATAAAAAAATTAAATCATTAAACACTAAAGATGGAAGAATTGTTGACAACCTAGATAATCTTTAAAAGGTAGTGGTGGAGTACTTTAGGAATTCTTTAGGAATTGCTTCTTATGCATGATTTACTATTAAGTTCCTTTGCTCCTCCTACCTGTACAATTACTAAAGAACATGTTGAATTGCTAACTAAGCCTTTCATCAATGAAGACATTAAGAAATCTATTTTATATTCAATATTAAGAAAGAAATAGGCCTCGATGGCTTTAATGCTTTCTTTTTCTAAAAAGCTTGGAGCCCTTTTACACCTCATATGGTTAGTGTAGTCTAATAATTGTTCTTAATTGGTAAGATGTTAAAGGTATGGACAAAACTTATAAATTTTAGCTCCTAAAACCTATGATTTTTCTTTTATTAGATATTATGGGATAACAACTTCCTATAATACTTCTTATAAAATCACTGCCAAGTTATTGGCTACAAGATTGAATTTATTCCTTCCAAAATTTATTTTGCTAATTATACTTAGGGTGATTTCATCAATGGGAGAACCATAGGTGATAAAATCCTATTAGCTTAAAAATTTTTCAAAGAAAATAATAAGAAGAATGCTCTTTATAATTGCTCTATGAAAATTGATCATCATAAAGAATTGGACTTAGTCAATTGGATGTTTATCATTTACTCTTTGTAACCATTTAGTTTCGTCTATTTGTTAACATAATGGATTGAAAAATATATCATTCCTCTTGTTTATAGTATCTTAATCAGTGAAGAAGCCACTCATCTTATTCAAGGAACTATCAGGCAAGGTGGCCCTATGTCTCCCTACTAGTTTACTATATGCATTGAAGTGTTAATAAGTTTAATCTATTATAACATTAATTTGGAAGATAAATTTAGGTTTCATGGTATATGTGGCAAGTTAGGAATCTTTAATCTTTCATTTATAGATGGTTTTTAACTTTTTTTAATGCTTATAATAATTTTGTTACATTTCTTATTAACTTTCTAAATATTTTTAGCAAAGTTTTAGCTTTATCAATTAAAAACAATAAGACTTACCTTATGGATTTAGCTAATGCTTTCATTTTTTATCTTGGTTAGCTATAATAATTGGTCTCAACTTGAATTCCTAACCGTTCTGTTATTTAGGAATTCTTATTGCTTCAAAGAGAGTTAACTATAGAGATTGTTAGAGAAGTTGGACCAATATGAGTCTATCCCTTACTGGAAGGCTCGTGTTGATCTTATTAGTTTTTAATAATTCTCATATCTTCTTATATTCTCATTTAGGCCTCCCTGAAAGTATTTCTACGTATATTAAAAAGCTACTTGGGAACTTTTTCTGGATAGGAGATTCTTTTATAAAGCCTTATATTAAGGGTAGTTTGAAATAAATTTTCTTACCTAAATAAAGCAGGTTTACATATGATGAAAATCCAAAGGGATAATTAATTGATACCATCCAAGAAATTTGGAGGATTCTTAATGATAAGGATTCTCTTTGGGTGAAATGGTTTCATAGTCATTATCTAGAAAATGATAGCTTTTGGAACTTTAAGCCTAGATATCAAACTTCATAGACCTTACTTTAGAGATTTAGGTTAAGGAATAACCTGTGAAGATGACATTAAAGCTAAATTACAAGATGATGAAGAAAAATGGATTTACTATGACAATTTGAATGTTTGAGGTCCTCTTTGAAAGAGGATAAATATCAACAATTTAGATATATGTACCTTAAGAAAGCCAAGGTTAAAGCCTTAGTGAGAGGGAATGAATGGTCATTGAAACAAATAGATTCTTCCCTCATATTATTGTTATTCCTCTTTATAATCCTCGCTCCTTAAGGAATGACAAAATAAATTAGTGTAGAAACTCCTCTAATGCATTCAAAAACCAACCTTGTAGAGATCTCTTGAGAGTTTATACACGTAAAGTCACATGGCATTGACTGGTATGGTTTAAATACATACTTCCAAAAATGTCATTTACTTTATAGCTAACTTTGAAAAATAAGCTTAGCATAATTGATAAATTAAAGAGCTTTAGTATTTTTAATCCTATGTTTTGGAATGGAAACTATCATTCGTCTTCTTTTCTCCTGCTCATTCTCTAATACCCTGCGGTATTTCACTCAACTCCTTTGATATCATTTCTAACCACTATACTGATTAGGAACACATATATTACTAGGATGTTTCCCCTAATAACCTATTATAAAAAATTATATCTTATTCAAAACATTATAAATGAAAACTAAAAAAATAGTTTAAAATAACAAAACTAGTTTAGATAAATAATCAAAATTTTATATCGTCAAAACTATAATTATGTACATACTAAAAGAAAGACGAAAAATCACTATTTTTTAGTGGTTAAATAGCTAAAACCTATTTGTAAAAATTATTTTATATTTTAATTAAATTTTTTTGTTTGTTTATGGGTGAAGCAAATGGTTATTACCATCACTTTTTCAAAGCCCTACAATTTGATTCATCAAAAAATATATAGCACTTCTAACCATAAATACAAAAATTAAGGAATAAATTTAAGAAATTTTTTTATCTAACTCAAGCATTGTCACTAACATACTTCCAAGTTCTAATTCTAAGCTTAAAGTACTTAAATAACTTCAATTGTTTTTATTTTTCTTATTAAAAATATTTTTATACACTTAATGGACCAAAAAGCCGATAACTTGTAACATTTTTCCTACTAAAAATGGACTTTTTTATGTATTCTGTTTTCTTTTTTGAGAATGGAAATAAATTGATTAAATCAAAAAGGGAATAAAAGTGTGATTACAAGGTGGTACAATAAATCATGATGAGGCTATATTAATTAGAAGGTGTCTAGCTACACATCAAACTTTAGAGAACTAATTGATAAACTAAGAGGAAGTATTTTTGAAGCTTAGTGGAATTTCTCCTTATAAATACAAAAGTGGACCCTGATTCTTGCCAAGATATCTTTAAAGAAATAATCATCATTTTTACCTTGATCTTGGAAGATTCTTCTTTTTTCTTTCGTTATAAACACTTGTCACAAGATAGGAGAGTGAAATACAATAGATCCATTTGCTCCCAACCTCTTTTGAGATTGATTATGCTACTATATTATATGACGTTGCTCTATTATATAAGCAAGTTAGGTAGATTGCACTATTTGAGCATTACTTCTAAGCATTTTTTATGTAATTGCATTAGAACATGATATGATCAAGAGTTCCTTAAACTCAGTTACAAACAGGGCATTTGTTTAGAATATTCATGAATTTAGTTAGCCTATCTTAAGGAGGTAGTTTTTGCTTTACTACTAACCATAATATGAGAGAGGCTCAATGAAGTGTATACTTTATCAAAACAACTTTGCTCCATTCAACCTCTAGGGAGATGAGCCAGAATATTGGTGACATTACTTGATGGATTGCCATTCAATAAGATCTTATTCTCTTTTTCAAGAATTAATTTAAAGCTTTTTAGAAAAGATAGCAAGCTAGAGTGGCAATGCCTTGGAGATAAAAGTATGGTCATCTAGCACCTGGTATGTAGATACATTTTGATGGAATATTACTTTTAAGGGAAGCAACTAATTTGTCTTTCCAAGACTCTAAATGATGATTAATTGCTGATTTAAAAGAAAAAAAATTTCCATTTACAGTTATATAAGATATTGAGTTTCTAATAGTGTCCTTTATCTTGAGAAGAACCGCATAAATATTTAGTCATTTTAACATAAGTTTTGACCCCAAATACTTAACCATTGATGTAGTAGATATAGACCTAATAAACCCATAGAGATTTTTTATCCTTAAAGAGCCTTTATACTGTTTTAACTGTCATTACTTTTTTTATGATATGAAATGGGATAAATCATAGCCGCCTGTGATATTTAGGAAGGCATAGCTCACTAGACTTAATTCTAGCCTTGATGGGGCATTCTTTGCTTCCAAACCATAAGAATTTCGTAAGGAATTTACTTATGGATTCGATTAAATCAACTGAAAAACTGAAATGTGAGGCCTAGTAAATATTGAGAGAGCTCAATATTAAGGTGATAAATTAAGCTCTTCCTATTATACATAATAATTTTGAACTCTATCTATTGACTCTGTAATGAATTTTTTCTAATAATGGCTTATAGTTTGAGTAAGTATGCTTTGAGTAGGATGTGGGACTTCCTAGATAAGTTATTGGCAAGGTTTTAGCTTGAATCCAAAGATAGAAGTAAATCAAGTTGCATTGAGAGATACATTTGTTAATAGGAACATGGAACTTTTTTCATAGTTCATAAATTTAGTTAACCTATCTTAAAGAGGTAGTTTTCCTTTTAATACTAACTATAACAAGAGAGAGTCTCAATAAAGTGTATACTTTATCTAAACAAGTTTGCTCCATTAAACCTCTAGGGAGATAAGCTATGGTGATATTACTTAATGAATTTTCATTCAACAAGATCTTATCCTCTTCAGTTAAAGCTTTTGGAAAAGATAGCAAGCTAGAAGCTATAAATGCCTTGGAGAGAAAAGTACGATCATCTAGCTTCTAGGATATAGATACATTTTGATGGAATATTACTTTTAGGGGAAGTAGCTAATTTGTCTTTCTAGGACTTTTAAATGGTGATTAGTTATCAATCTAAAAGAAAAAAAATGTCATTTATAGTTCTATAAGATATTGAGTTTCTAATAGTGTCCCTCATCTTGAGTTAGAGTCGCATAAATGTTTAGGCATTTAAACACAAGCTTAGACCTCTAAACCCCAACCATTGATGTAGTAGACACCTAACGAACCCATAGAGATTGTTCAATCTTAAAGGCCTCTATACTCTTTTAACCATCATGACTATGATTATGATCTTATGTGGCATAAACTGTAGTCACCTTTGATACTTAGAAAGGCATAGCTTAATCCATTTAATTCTCGCCTTGATGGAGGCATTCTTTACGTCCAAACCATAAGAATATCTTAAGTAATTTACCTATGGATTTGATTACAAAAGCTGAAAGCTTGAAATGTGAGGCCTAGTATATATTAAAAGAGCTTAATACTAAGGTGATAAATTAAACTCTTCTTGCTATGGATAATAATTTTGAACTCTATTTATTGATTCTGTAATGAATTTTTTTCTAATAATAGCTTATTGTTTGAGTAAGTTTGCTTTGATTAGGATGTGGGAATTCCTAGATAAGTTATTGGTAGGGTGTTAGCTTGAATTTAGAGATGGAAGTAAACCAAGTTGTATTGTGAGATACATTTGTTAATAGGAGCATGACACTTTTCTCATAGTTCAGTTGAAGTATAAAAATTTTATTAAACAACTTCAATGCACGAGAGAAGTGATATAGTTAACTTCTACTATGGAAATAAAGTAGATGATCTGCAAAATTGAGGCTTAGAATTCCTAGCTTGCAACATTTCAAATGATGTTTGAACTATTTATTACTCTCAACTAACTTTTTGTACAGCTATTAATGTAGTGCCCCCTTACCGCAGGGCACACACTGGGACGCCCGCAGGTCATTCCGGTACATATCCTATGATAAGGGTGAGCTACGAAAAAGCACTACAAACACTCCATTTGGCATCATAATAAAACATT
>JAOQMP010091049.1:0-16430 GCA_027563575.1 Erythroxylum pedicellare
CTCATTTATTGGTTGCTTTATGATTGATTAATGAAAGAAGTGATGCATTGGATGCCTCTCTCTTCTTCCATTCCATGTATAACCGAATTTGATAGTGTAAGAAATTCTTCTTGCAAATTTTTAGACTCTCTCTCCTTTCATGCAAGGGTGAACGGAAATTACCAAGTGAAAGAGTCTCATTTTTGGTTCATCTTCTTCTAAGAAAATCTCCTCGAAACATTTCTTCTCCTTTCCCACCAAAGGATTTTGTTAACCTAGTTGTCCTTGAAGAACAAGAGGTCAATCAAATTGGTTGAGGATACAATAACAAGGAGAATATAGATTGCAAAAGGAAAAGATTCAAAAGCAAAAGATTTAGATACATGAAGAAGGAGAGGATAGCGCAACGAGGATTTAAAGCTATAGCAAAGGAGTAAGTAATACTCTTCACCTTGTTTATGTTTTTATTGTCCTTATACCATATCATGTATGGATTGGCATGATGATTTGTATTTGTTGCTTCCGTTGGAAAAATGATTTCTTAAAAATTTTGAAATCTACCGTTTCTCCAAATATAGCATGCTTTCTTTTTCGATCCAACAATCTTTGGGCAAGTTTATAAGCGAGGAAATCAAGGTGGGTACATTTTTATAATAGATGAAATAAGCCACTAATGTTTTCTTTGAATCAAAGAAGTTTAATGCTTTCAATTGCATCATAATTGTGCATTTATTGCTTTTTAAATGTTTTGAGAAAGTGGTATATGTTTGGCATATGAATTGTGTGATTTATTTATGAAATGAAAAATGGAAATGATTTTGAAAAGATATCAAATTTATGAAATCCAGTTTCAAAAATGTGCCACTTTAGGCAACAAGTTTAAAAGTCATAAATTACATGTTATGTGAATTTGTGGTGGTCTCCTAAGTTAAGTTAAGTGCATTTTGACAAAAGGTTTCTCCCCCTGCCCGCTAGTGGCATGGAGCTTCTTCATGGGCTCCCATAAGTTCACAACTACGTAAAGCCATCATGTGGGATTGCGTTAGTACGTTTAGTTCACGGCTACATAAAACCATTATGTGGGATTGCATTAGTACATTTTATTCATAGCTACACAGCACCCTTATGGGAAATGTGTAGTACGTTCCATTTTAGATCCACCCAAACCATTCTGATGTGCTTATGTGCTTATGTTATGTTAACAAATTTGATGCATTCATGCTTTGTAGTTTGAGAATTTGACAACATGATGAGAAAAGTGTGTTTTTATGAACTCCGTGAAAATTTTCTATGACAGGTGAATGTTTTCAAATGTTTTGCTTATTTTCCATTAAAAATTGTTTCCCACGAGCTTTCAAGCCAACCCCCTTTTATCCCGTCCTCAGGTGAAGAAAATAAGGTCGAGTAACTAAGAGTCGAGAAGTCATTCTATGTTGTAATATTTTTATAAATTAAGCTAGATTTTGTAAAATCAAGGCTTTAGTCACATTATGAGAAATTTTGGGTTTGGTATCTTCTGTAAATTGGATTTTTATACCGATGATGTATTGTGTCTAGGAATGCCATTAAAGCTTTGTAAATTCTTATTCTAGTTGTAAATGGAATAGGAGTTGTGCATGGATGATGATGATGATTTTTGAACTTGAATTGTTGATATATATATATAAGATGTTATGGAAAGGAAAGATAGGAATTATGAACGATTAGATGTTATTGAATATGATGAGACAAATGTATGAGATTTGAGAGTTTAATGAAGTCAATTTGGTAGCTGAATGACTATGCTCAGGACATTTCAAGTTTGCATAGTGCAAATGTTAAGTTTTCCATAGAGGTAACATTTATGTTCTGCATTCAGGAGGAAAATTGGAATGATTTAGGCTAAGTTAGATAAAGTTTCCTTCTAGAAAGTTGTAGCTTATCTTTCTAGCTTTCCAACGGCATATAGTATGAAGTTTTTAGACATCAGAGTCGAAAGTTATAATCCTTATAAGTGAAGATGCATCAGGAGTATAGACTGTATCGTCTGGTGACGACGTGTATCTTCTGTGTATTATTCATAAACTTCTTCTATAAACTATTCATCTTGCATTGTCTGGTCCAATTTTGATCCTATAGATGACATAATCTATCTTCAATTCTTTATGAAAGTTGTAGATCTTGAAGTTCTCTTTCAAACCATCCAAGAACGATCTTAATCTGATATCTCTAGAGAAAGTTATGAAACTTGTTCCAATTTGTCTGACCCTTCATCTGGTTTAGTTTGACACTATACATTACAATATCTCACTTTGGTGTCTTTATGAAAGCTGTATATCTAGGAGTCCTCTTCAAAACTGTTCAAATAACACCTTAATTTGACATCTATGGAGAAAGTTATGCCAATTGTCCCAAAATAGGTTCAGTATGATTGAGGACAAAACCTTATTTGATTCTTTCAACCATAACTTTGTGACCCGACCTCCAAATGAAGTGATTCTTAGACCAATAGATTCCTAAAACATTTTGCTACCTCTCCATAAAATTTTATAGTTTTAATCTTGATTTGAAAAAGATTAATTGAACCAAACTAAGGGTATGGGCTGGAAGAGTGTGAATGGGATATTTTACTGAACATACTTCGGTAGTTTGGTGATATCTTGACCTGTAGAGTTCCAAATGAGAGGATTCCTATTTCTAAATAAACTAGAGACATAGAAATACAAATTTTTTGAAGGAATTGAATTTTAATTCAGTACTTAAGACTTTCAATTTATGGATGGAATTTGGATATAATGTACTGTTTCAATTTAATAATAGTCTAAACATATTTAGGTCCTAACTTTCAAATTTCTGAACCAAATTGAATGATTTTGGTGTCATTAGAAACTTAAGACAATGGGGAAACAATTTTCTAAAGAAGTCAAATTGTAATTCCGATTTGAGGCTTCCCAAAATCTATTCTAAAATAGGAGAAATAAGTTTGTTTTTGATATTTGACTGGTGTGGGCATGCTACTCTTGTAGGATGATGGCCGATGAGGGTTCTCTGAAATAACCTTATAAGATAATATGCTTATGGTTTATGACATCAAATGTTTGGCTCTAAAATCAGGGGCCAATAGTGTATTATATCAGAGCAAGAAGGTGATTCAATGATGATTAAGGAGATTATGTAGAAATAACCCTACAAGGGACATACACTCAAGTCATATGATATTCCACAAGAGTTGGGTTTTGGATTGGGTGCTCAATAGTTGTGGTATAAAAGCCTAGAATTGAGATCTTACATGGGCGTTTTGAAATACATGTCAAGTCATATGTATTTTAGTCATGTCATAGCAGACTGTAGTGACTGATCCCTAGTTTGAGTCATACGCAAGAGTGATTGTTAAGAGTTTGGGATGATAGAATTAGTGAGAAAAAATGATGATACTTTTTCATGATATGAGAAAATGAAAGTTTGTTGATGTTTAGAAACAATGAACATTACGTATTCCTATATGTTAGACATAGATTTAGTATTTGTGATTATGTTAGTGAATATAGTTAAAAAAATTTTTGTTATGGATATTTACTTGAATTGATATGGATGTGAAAATATTTTCATGAATTGACTGAGAATAAATAGAGATATAAGTGGAAATGACAAGATTTAATGTGTACAAGCAAAGTGGAATTAAAGGGTTGAACTTAGAAGTTAGAATGATTGTTTAATTGCTGTGATAAGAGTTATGATCTGGTATAAGAGCATATTAGTGGAATTGAGATCAAAATTTCATAATGATTATGCATCAATAATTTCGAATTTATTAAGGATATACATATGGAAGATTCATGAGATGAATGATATATATAGTAAGGAGAAATTTAGAAATGCAAATAAGATGGGAGTTTATGTATGAATGAGATTAAGGAAAAGATGAAGAATTGAATGAGAAGAGTTAATGCACTAAATATGGTAGCTGAACCATTAAGATATTAGAAGAGGTAAATCCTGGAAAATTGGAGTATAATTGATGTTAAACTGGGATGACTTTGATGATACACATCTAAGCATATGCAACAGTACTTATGTTTATTACTTCATTGAGTTTTTGTAATTAGAACATTATGACCTTATAAGAATGATAGAAATTAGTCTTCTTGAGGTATTAAGAATGACTGATAATGCGATGATGATAATAACTGATTGATAAAGATTGCATGAATAGTATAGATGATAGTAGCAAGAAATCTTCTTTTGAAGAAGAATTTCACTGAATTAGGTTAAGCAAATCAGATAGTTTTTATTAAGAATTACAAATGAAAGAACAAATTAGAAATGATATGTAATGATTCAAAAGTGAGTATTGGAGTGCTATTCCAGCAGATACACGAGCATAAAATGTAGAATATGCTACTGAGAGTGTATGCATTATGTTTGGTGTAAAGTATCCAACTATGTGATTGGATTAAGGTGGCATCATTACAAATGTGAGAAGTATATAGGTCTATGTTATATTCTGTGTAAATGGGTTCGGGAGAGACAAATTTGACCTTATGAATGTATTACAAACACTGGAAGTTAAGATTGAAAATAAATTGCAATATGTGGAGAAATTAGTATGAATGAGCAGACAATAGAATAAGTTTATGTGAAATAAGAAGAAATCAAGTGAATTGAGAAAATCATTCAAGAAAGGAAGTTAATTGAGAAACTGAGAATAATAAGAGATAATATTTCCTCATTGAGGAATCAGTTACTTAAGGAATTACGAGAACTAATCAAGGGGCACATGGAGTTTGATAATAATTGTTTGAGTTAACAATTGCCCCGACAGTACTATGGTATTGAAGATTAAAGTGATCCAAGAAAAATTTGATGATATATTAAATGTATTTGAAAAGTTGAGAAGAATAGTTGAATACTTGAAGAAAAAAACATGTAAATCATATGAGTAATGAAAGTAAAGAGAATTTTCAGGAATTAAACTGATATTAATTACATCATATAGATTTGGAGATTTATAGTATACAATGATGTTGTATAAGAGATTTGGATAAAACCTAATGCAATATAATAAAGTGATTTCATATGTATGGAGACAACTTAAGTCCTATGAGTTGACTATTCGATACATGATTTAGGGCTACTATAGTAGTGGTTGATTTGAAAGTTTGGAGATAGTATATGTATAGGAACATCTTATATATATATACATATGTATGTATATGTATGTATGTATCTATGTATAGATCCTTAAAGTTTAAACTAATTATTAAGTTAAGAAAATTAAATACGAGACTGAGACAGAGAATAGAAATACTTAAAGACTACGATTGTACAAATGAGTATTTCTCAGTAAAGTTAGTGCTGTATCTGATACAGTAAGCAGGAATCCCAATAGTAATGAAGCACGAATTTAGATATTGAGGTTATCAGATCTAGTGCAAAAAGAAGCATAGAATGTGGAGTTAAATTTTAAGCAAATCAAAGTGTTATTTGTTATGGAATTGAAGATCAGTATCACATGGGAGGATTAACCAAACTCAAATTGAGGATTCAGAAATTATGAATCTTATTGAGAGATTGAAAACATATTTGAATTTTAGGTTCGAATAGAAAGAATGATACATTGTGATTGAAATAAGAAGTATGTGTACTAATAAAGACAAAGAGATTGCTAGAAAAGTGCAAATGGTAACTTGAGTTGTAAATCCTAGCATGAATACACTGAAACATCATTTAGTGGCTAAGAATGTAGAATTAAATGACTAAATGTTTAAACTGCCGATGGTCTGAACTATCAGAGATATGCCTAAGGCTTATAATTTGGAGTTTATAGGAACATGAGATCAATGTATAGTTCTATTTGACCTTAAGCATCACAATCATTGTCATAGTGATTTCATTATAATAGTGTATGAGGAGTTAGATAACAAAAAGGAGTCGTTCGCTTTTGTATTGTGATGATTAAGGCCTAAAAATGGTTGAAGGCCAGAATTGGAGATGTTACTGATAGGTGAAATTGATCAACATTAGAAATTAAATGATTCAAGAAGAATGAATGAGTTAAGTGGATCAACACTAAGGGTATGGAATATAGTGAGATAGACATAAGAGTTAAGTGTATTAACACTACATTGATGTGAATTATTAAGTGAAAGATAAGTTATCTTTGAGAGTATCACCGTGCCAAGGTGTGCTCAGGTTAGGAAAAAGGATTAGCTAAGCCCGATATGGATTAGTTTGTATGAAATAATTATGAGAAGTGCTACTGATGAAAGATGTTTTAGATTCATAATGTGATATTTGTGAGTATGTTAAGAATATTGATATGATATGATATGATATGATATTGGTGTTATCGACATAGGAAGTGGAAAATTGGGAGTAATATGAAGTATATTGAGTAAATAAATAAGATAGTGTGATATCTGAATAAGTTATAAAAGGGTGGATTGAATCCGTTAACTAGGGTCATTTAAAAGAAATGATTTGAGTGATGGAGCTAAACGGAAAATGGAGGAGCACAAGAGGAAGCATACCCCTGCCCCTAGATTGGTCAAGTAAGAATTTCAAGGATGAAATTCTTTTAAGGGGGAGAAATGTTGGCCCCCAAAAATTTTTTCTTGATGAATAAGCATGATTTAATTATTTGATAGATTAATAATTTTGTAATTATTTACTTATTTCAAAGTTAGTAGGATTTATTGAATGGGTAAGTGCAATTAAAGTGTTAAGGTTATAAGAATGTTCAAGGGTGCTTTTGGCAAGACACTTAAGGTTACAAGAACATAAGCCTATAAGGAAGGGTAAAAGGGACTTTTTGGGCTTATTAAGGGTAGAATTGGCAGAAGAAATTGTGATCTTGCTTTTTAAGAAGGGGAGAAACAAAAATTGAGGAAAAAGAGAGTGTCATGAAGAAGAGAGAGAAATAAGAAGAGAAGAAGAGAAGGGTAGAAAGAAAAGAAACCAAGTTAGGGTTTCAATTTTCTTAACTTTCAAGTAAGAGTTTGAGGTTTTTCAAGAAGGGAAAAGGGTTTAGGAAGAGAAGAGCTTCCATTTGAGCCAAAGATTTCTTCATTTGGTGAAGAATCAAAGGGATCAAAAGAGGCAAGAGAAGCAAGAGAAGAGGCATTTTGACCAAGTCTATAAGCAACGAAATTAAGGTGGGTACATGTTTATATAGAGTAAATACGCCACTAAAGTTTTCTTTGAATCAAAGAAATTTAGTAATTTCAAATGCATCATAAGTGTTGCATTTGTTGCTTTTGGAATGATTTGAAAAATTGCAGTATGTTGTTATATGAATTGTGTGATGATTTATGAAAAAGACTTTAAAAGTGATTTTTGGAAAGATAACATGTTTATGAAATCATGTTTTCGAAATATCTCATGTTTATGAAAAATCAAGTTCCAGAAAAGTTCCAATTTGGGCAACAAGTTACAAGTCATGAATTACATGGTATGTAGGTTTATGGTGATCCCCTAAGTTAAGTCAAGTACACTTTGACAAATGGCTTATCCCGCTTGCCCGCTAGTGGCATAGAGCTCCTTCATGAACTCCCATAAGTTCACGACTATGCAAAACCATTACATGGGATTGCGTTAGTACGTTTTGTTCAAGGCTACATAGGACCCCTATGAGAAATATATAGTATGTTCCATTTTGGATCCACCCAAACTGTTCTGATGTGCTTATGTGCTTATTATATGTGAACAAGTTTGATGCATTCATGTTTTGAAGTTGGATAAGTTGAGAAACATGTGTTTTATTAACTCAATGACAATTTTCTAAGACAAGTAATGTTTTCAAAGGTTTTGCTTATATTTTCCGTTATAAACTGTTACCCACGAGCTTTCAAGCTCACCCCCTTTTATCCCATCTTCAGGTGATAGCTAAGAGATCAAGTGATCAAGAGCCTAAGGAAATTTCTCCAAATTTGCTTAATTAGCATTTTGAGTTGGTTTTGGGAAAGCACAATGTTTTAGTCACATTTCAAAAATCTTTTGTAATTTGAGATTTTGAGACGATGATGTAATGTGGCTTGAAATGCCAATAAATATTTGTAAAACTTTATTCTTTTGATCCTAATGAAATATGAATGGTGTATGGATGATGTGAGTGGAAATTAGATGTACGTGAAGAGGTTATCAACTTGAGCTGATGTTTCTGAACATGAATTCTTAATATATATATATATATATATATATACATCTGATCGATCATAATTCCTATCTTTCCTTTCCATAACATCTCACTTAGGTATATATATACCTAAGTGAGATGTTATGGAAAGGAAAGATAGGAATTATGATCGATCAGATGTATATATATATATATATATATATATTAAGAATTCATGTTCAGAAACATCAGCTCAAGTTGATAACCTCTTCACGTACATCTAATTTCCACTCACATCATCCATACACCATTCATATTTCATTAGGATCAAAAGAATAAAGTTTTACAAATATTTATTGGCATTTCAAGCCACATTACATCATCGTCTCAAAATCTCAAATTACAAAAGATTTTTGAAATGTGACTAAAACATTGTGCTTTCCCAAAACCAACTCAAAATGCTAATTAAGCAAATTTGGAGAAATTTCCTTAGGCTCTTGATCACTTGATCTCTTAGCTATCACCTGAAGATGGGATAAAAGGGGGTGAGCTTGAAAGCTCGTGGGTAACAGTTTATAACGGAAAATATAAGCAAAACCTTTGAAAACATTACTTGTCTTAGAAAATTGTCATTGAGTTAATAAAACACATGTTTCTCAACTTATCCAACTTCAAAACATGAATGCATCAAACTTGTTCACATATAATAAGCACATAAGCACATCAGAACAGTTTGGGTGGATCCAAAATGGAACATACTATATATTTCTCATAGGGGTCCTATGTAGCCTTGAACAAAACGTACTAACGCAATCCCATGTAATGGTTTTGCATAGTCGTGAACTTATGGGAGTTCATGAAGGAGCTCTATGCCACTAGCGGGCAAGCGGGATAAGCCATTTGTCAAAGTGTACTTGACTTAACTTAGGGGATCACCATAAACCTACATACCATGTAATTCATGACTTGTAACTTGTTGCCCAAATTGGAACTTTTCTGGAACTTGATTTTTCATAAACATGAGATATTTCGAAAACATGATTTCATAAACATGTTATCTTTCCAAAAATCACTTTTAAAGTCTTTTTCATAAATCATCACACAATTCATATAACAACATACTGCAATTTTTCAAATCATTCCAAAAGCAACAAATGCAACACTTATGATGCATTTGAAATTACTAAATTTCTTTGATTCAAAGAAAACTTTAGTGGCGTATTTACTCTATATAAACATGTACCCACCTTAATTTCGTTGCTTATAGACTTGGTCAAAATGCCTCTTCTCTTGCTTCTCTTGCCTCTTTTGATCCCTTTGATTCTTCACCAAATGAAGAAATCTTTGGCTCAAATGGAAGCTCTTCTCTTCCTAAACCCTTTTCCCTTCTTGAAAAACCTCAAACTCTTACTTGAAAGTTAAGAAAATTGAAACCCTAACTTGGTTTCTTTTCTTTCTACCCTTCTCTTCTTCTCTTCTTATTTCTCTCTCTTCTTCATGACACTCTCTTTTTCCTCAATTTTTGTTTCTCCCCTTCTTAAAAAGCAAGATCACAATTTCTTCTGCCAATTCTACCCTTAATAAGCCCAAAAAGTCCCTTTTACCCTTCCTTATAGGCTTATGTTCTTGTAACCTTAAGTGTCTTGCCAAAAGCACCCTTGAACATTCTTATAACCTTAACACTTTAATTGCACTTACCCATTCAATAAATCCTACTAACTTTGAAATAAGTAAATAATTACAAAATTATTAATCTATCAAATAATTAAATCATGCTTATTCATCAAGAAAAAATTTTTGGGGGCCAACATTTCTCCCCCTTAAAAGAATTTCATCCTTGAAATTCTTACTTGACCAATCTAGGGGCAGGGGTATGCTTCCTCTTGTGCTCCTCCATTTTCCGTTTAGCTCCATCACTCAAATCATTTCTTTTAAATGACCCTAGTTAACGGATTCAATCCACCCTTTTATAACTTATTCAGATATCACACTATCTTATTTATTTACTCAATATACTTCATATTACTCCCAATTTTCCACTTCCTATGTCGATAACACCAATATCATATCATATCATATCATATCAATATTCTTAACATACTCACAAATATCACATTATGAATCTAAAACATCTTTCATCAGTAGCACTTCTCATAATTATTTCATACAAACTAATCCATATCGGGCTTAGCTAATCCTTTTTCCTAACCTGAGCACACCTTGGCACGGTGATACTCTCAAAGATAACTTATCTTTCACTTAATAATTCACATCAATGTAGTGTTAATACACTTAACTCTTATGTCTATCTCACTATATTCCATACCCTTAGTGTTGATCCACTTAACTCATTCATTCTTCTTGAATCATTTAATTTCTAATGTTGATCAATTTCACCTATCAGTAACATCTCCAATTCTGGCCTTCAACCATTTTTAGGCCTTAATCATCACAATACAAAAGCGAACGACTCCTTTTTGTTATCTAACTCCTCATACACTATTATAATGAAATCACTATGACAATGATTGTGATGCTTAAGGTCAAATAGAACTATACATTGATCTCATGTTCCTATAAACTCCAAATTATAAGCCTTAGGCATATCTCTGATAGTTCAGACCATCGGCAGTTTAAACATTTAGTCATTTAATTCTACATTCTTAGCCACTAAATGATGTTTCAGTGTATTCATGCTAGGATTTACAACTCAAGTTACCATTTGCACTTTTCTAGCAATCTCTTTGTCTTTATTAGTACACATACTTCTTATTTCAATCACAATGTATCATTCTTTCTATTCGAACCTAAAATTCAAATATGTTTTCAATCTCTCAATAAGATTCATAATTTCTGAATCCTCAATTTGAGTTTGGTTAATCCTCCCATGTGATACTGATCTTCAATTCCATAACAAATAACACTTTGATTTGCTTAAAATTTAACTCCACATTCTATGCTTCTTTTTGCACTAGATCTGATAACCTCAATATCTAAATTCGTGCTTCATTACTATTGGGATTCCTGCTTACTGTATCAGATACAGCACTAACTTTACTGAGAAATACTCATTTGTACAATCGTAGTCTTTAAGTATTTCTATTCTCTGTCTCAGTCTCGTATTTAATTTTCTTAACTTAATAATTAGTTTAAACTTTAAGGATCTATACATAGATACATACATACATATACATACATATGTATATATATATAAGATGTTCCTATACATATACTATCTCCAAACTTTCAAATCAACCACTACTATAGTAGCCCTAAATCATGTATCGAATAGTCAACTCATAGGACTTAAGTTGTCTCCATACATATGAAATCACTTTATTATATTGCATTAGGTTTTATCCAAATCTCTTATACAACATCATTGTATACTATAAATCTCCAAATCTATATGATGTAATTAATATCAGTTTAATTCCTGAAAATTCTCTTTACTTTCATTACTCATATGATTTACATGTTTTTTTCTTCAAGTATTCAACTATTCTTCTCAACTTTTCAAATACATTTAATATATCATCAAATTTTTCTTGGATCACTTTAATCTTCAATACCATAGTACTGTCGGGGCAATTGTTAACTCAAACAATTATTATCAAACTCCATGTGCCCCTTGATTAGTTCTCGTAATTCCTTAAGTAACTGATTCCTCAATGAGGAAATATTATCTCTTATTATTCTCAGTTTCTCAATTAACTTCCTTTCTTGAATGATTTTCTCAATTCACTTGATTTCTTCTTATTTCACATAAACTTATTCTATTGTCTGCTCATTCATACTAATTTCTCCACATATTGCAATTTATTTTCAATCTTAACTTCCAGTGTTTGTAATACATTCATAAGGTCAAATTTGTCTCTCCCGAACCCATTTACACAGAATATAACATAGACCTATATACTTCTCACATTTGTAATGATGCCACCTTAATCCAATCACATAGTTGGATACTTTACACCAAACATAATGCATACACTCTCAGTAGCATATTCTACATTTTATGCTCGTGTATCTGCTGGAATAGCACTCCAATACTCACTTTTGAATCATTACATATCATTTCTAATTTGTTCTTTCATTTGTAATTCTTAATAAAAACTATCTGATTTGCTTAACCTAATTCAGTGAAATTCTTCTTCAAAAGAAGATTTCTTGCTACTATCATCTATACTATTCATGCAATCTTTATCAATCAGTTATTATCATCATCGCATTATCAGTCATTCTTAATACCTCAAGAAGACTAATTTCTATCATTCTTATAAGGTCATAATGTTCTAATTACAAAAACTCAATGAAGTAATAAACATAAGTACTGTTGCATATGCTTAGATGTGTATCATCAAAGTCATCCCAGTTTAACATCAATTATACTCCAATTTTCCAGGATTTACCTCTTCTAATATCTTAATGGTTCAGCTACCATATTTAGTGCATTAACTCTTCTCATTCAATTCTTCATCTTTTCCTTAATCTCATTCATACATAAACTCCCATCTTATTTGCATTTCTAAATTTCTCCTTACTATATATATCATTCATCTCATGAATCTTCCATATGTATATCCTTAATAAATTCGAAATTATTGATGCATAATCATTATGAAATTTTGATCTCAATTCCACTAATATGCTCTTATACCAGATCATAACTCTTATCACAGCAATTAAACAATCATTCTAACTTCTAAGTTCAACCCTTTAATTCCACTTTGCTTGTACACATTAAATCTTGTCATTTCCACTTATATCTCTATTTATTCTCAGTCAATTCATGAAAATATTTTCACATCCATATCAATTCAAGTAAATATCCATAACAAAAATTTTTTTAACTATATTCACTAACATAATCACAAATACTAAATCTATGTCTAACATATAGGAATACGTAATGTTCATTGTTTCTAAACATCAACAAACTTTCATTTTCTCATATCATGAAAAAGTATCATCATTTTTTCTCACTAATTCTATCATCCCAAACTCTTAACAATCACTCTTGCGTATGACTCAAACTAGGGATCAGTCACTACAGTCTGCTATGACATGACTAAAATACATATGACTTGACATGTATTTCAAAACGCCCATGTAAGATCTCAATTCTAGGCTTTTATACCACAACTATTGAGCACCCAATCCAAAACCCAACTCTTGTGGAATATCATATGACTTGAGTGTATGTCCCTTGTAGGGTTATTTCTACATAATCTCCTTAATCATCATTGAATCACCTTCTTGCTCTGATATAATACACTATTGGCCCCTGATTTTAGAGCCAAACATTTGATGTCATAAACCATAAGCATATTATCTTATAAGGTTATTTCAGAGAACCCTCATCGGCCATCATCCTACAAGAGTAGCATGCCCACACCAGTCAAATATCAAAAACAAACTTATTTCTCCTATTTTAGAATAGATTTTGGGAAGCCTCAAATCGGAATTACAATTTGACTTCTTTAGAAAATTGTTTCCCCATTGTCTTAAGTTTCTAATGACACCAAAATCATTCAATTTGGTTCAGAAATTTGAAAGTTAGGACCTAAATATGTTTAGACTATTATTAAATTGAAACAGTACATTATATCCAAATTCCATCCATAAATTGAAAGTCTTAAGTACTGAATTAAAATTCAATTCCTTCAAAAAATTTGTATTTCTATGTCTCTAGTTTATTTAGAAATAGGAATCCTCTCATTTGGAACTCTACAGGTCAAGATATCACCAAACTACCGAAGTATGTTCAGTAAAATATCCCATTCACACTCTTCCAGCCCATACCCTTAGTTTGGTTCAATTAATCTTTTTCAAATCAAGATTAAAACTATAAAATTTTATGGAGAGGTAGCAAAATGTTTTAGGAATCTATTGGTCTAAGAATCACTTCATTTGGAGGTCGGGTCACAAAGTTATGGTTGAAAGAATCAAATAAGGTTTTGTCCTCAATCATACTGAACCTATTTTGGGACAATTGGCATAACTTTCTCCATAGATGTCAAATTAAGGTGTTATTTGAACAGTTTTGAAGAGGACTCCTAGATATACAGCTTTCATAAAGACACCAAAGTGAGATATTGTAATGTATAGTGTCAAACTAAACCAGATGAAGGGTCAGACAAATTGGAACAAGTTTCATAACTTTCTCTAGAGATATCAGATTAAGATCGTTCTTGGATGGTTTGAAAGAGAACTTCAAGATCTACAACTTTCATAAAGAATTGAAGATAGATTATGTCATCTATAGGATCAAAATTGGACCAGACAATGCAAGATGAATAGTTTATAGAAGAAGTTTATGAATAATACACAGAAGATACACGTCGTCACCAGACGATACAGTCTATACTCCTGATGCATCTTCACTTATAAGGATTATAACTTTCGACTCTGATGTCTAAAAACTTCATACTATATGCCGTTGGAAAGCTAGAAAGATAAGCTACAACTTTCTAGAAGGAAACTTTATCTAACTTAGCCTAAATCATTCCAATTTTCCTCCTGAATGCAGAACATAAATGTTACCTCTATGGAAAACTTAACATTTGCACTATGCAAACTTGAAATGTCCTGAGCATAGTCATTCAGCTACCAAATTGACTTCATTAAACTCTCAAATCTCATACATTTGTCTCATCATATTCAATAACATCTAATCGTTCATAATTCCTATCTTTCCTTTCCATAACATCTTATATATATATATCAACAATTCAAGTTCAAAAATCATCATCATCATCCATGCACAACTCCTATTCCATTTACAACTAGAATAAGAATTTACAAAGCTTTAATGGCATTCCTAGACACAATACATCATCGGTATAAAAATCCAATTTACAGAAGATACCAAACCCAAAATTTCTCATAATGTGACTAAAGCCTTGATTTTACAAAATCTAGCTTAATTTATAAAAATATTACAACATAGAATGACTTCTCGACTCTTAGTTACTCGACCTTATTTTCTTCACCTGAGGACGGGATAAAAGGGGGTTGGCTTGAAAGCTCGTGGGAAACAATTTTTAATGGAAAATAAGCAAAACATTTGAAAACATTCACCTGTCATAGAAAATTTTCACGGAGTTCATAAAAACACACTTTTCTCATCATGTTGTCAAATTCTCAAACTACAAAGCATGAATGCATCAAATTTGTTAACATAACATAAGCACATAAGCACATCAGAATGGTTTGGGTGGATCTAAAATGGAACGTACTACACATTTCCCATAAGGGTGCTGTGTAGCTATGAATAAAATGTACTAATGCAATCCCACATAATGGTTTTATGTAGCCGTGAACTAAACGTACTAACGCAATCCCACATGATGGCTTTACGTAGTTGTGAACTTATGGGAGCCCATGAAGAAGCTCCATGCCACTAGCGGGCAGGGGGAGAAACCTTTTGTCAAAATGCACTTAACTTAACTTAGGAGACCACCACAAATTCACATAACATGTAATTTATGACTTTTAAACTTGTTGCCTAAAGTGGCACATTTTTGAAACTGGATTTCATAAATTTGATATCTTTTCAAAATCATTTCCATTTTTCATTTCATAAATAAATCACACAATTCATATGCCAAACATATACCACTTTCTCAAAACATTTAAAAAGCAATAAATGCACAATTATGATGCAATTGAAAGCATTAAACTTCTTTGATTCAAAGAAAACATTAGTGGCTTATTTCATCTATTATAAAAATGTACCCACCTTGATTTCCTCGCTTATAAACTTGCCCAAAGATTGTTGGATCGAAAAAGAAAGCATGCTATATTTGGAGAAACGGTAGATTTCAAAATTTTTAAGAAATCATTTTTCCAACGGAAGCAACAAATACAAATCATCATGCCAATCCATACATGATATGGTATAAGGACAATAAAAACATAAACAAGGTGAAGAGTATTACTTACTCCTTTGCTATAGCTTTAAATCCTCGTTGCGCTATCCTCTCCTTCTTCATGTATCTAAATCTTTTGCTTTTGAATCTTTTCCTTTTGCAATCTATATTCTCCTTGTTATTGTATCCTCAACCAATTTGATTGACCTCTTGTTCTTCAAGGACAACTAGGTTAACAAAATCCTTTGGTGGGAAAGGAGAAGAAATGTTTCGAGGAGATTTTCTTAGAAGAAGATGAACCAAAAATGAGACTCTTTCACTTGGTAATTTCCGTTCACCCTTGCATGAAAGGAGAGAGAGTCTAAAAATTTGCAAGAAGAATTTCTTACACTATCAAATTCGGTTATACATGGAATGGAAGAAGAGAGAGGCATCCAATGCATCACTTCTTTCATTAATCAATCATAAAGCAACCAATAAATGAG
>JAOQMP010091056.1:0-16429 GCA_027563575.1 Erythroxylum pedicellare
CAACAGATGTAGAATTTTGTTTGTAAAAATAGAGTAGGTTTAAATACTCACCTGAGCTTGATAAGGACAAAGTTGCCTTTATGTTATTTGGTTCACAATACTTGAAGAAATAGAAATAGAAATAGAAATAACCCCATACAATTATACAAGAACAACATATAATAAGTGGGATCAGAAAACAAACAAGATTTTCAGAACAACCAATCTTAAACCGAAAGGAGTTGACGATTTGATGATACCATAAGCATGTGTGTAATAACCAAATCTAATATGATATTTGAGAGAGATACACGTTAGTGATGTTGTCATTCGATATTTCAACACTAAAAAATCTGCAGTACTACTCCATATGTTATTGCTTTTTTTTTTTTACGTAGTACTAATGTTAACACCATTCTCATTTCTTATTTCGGTATTTAGTATGCCCTTCCTAAAATCCTACTTCTTATTTTTTCCTATCAATAAAATTTAACTCGATTGTTACCAACCTTAGTAGTATTGTTTGAATTAAGTAAATATATTAATTTTATGTCACATTTAAATATATGCTTTTATATAATATATTTATTTTGGTATATTTTCAAATAAAAATATTCTAATACCCTATAAGTTAGACTACTATTTGTACTTTACCTAAAGATATAAAACCAAAAGCTCCATAAGATTATACATTCCATTATCATAGTATATGAACAAAAACCACTATCGTAGATCCTCAATTAGGAAAATTGCTACTATGATATCAATCCCATGGTTATTCAATTGTATATAACTTCATATGTATCTAGCTTTTTAATATCTCCAATTCATATATATACTTAAATGCAAATTGTCTAAATTGCTCTCCACAAACTCAATTTCAGTTGTAACGATGTTTTGTTCTTTTCTTTCTTTGGTGTTATTGCAAAGCGTATTTAAATGTCACAAAAACCAATTTGTAAAACCACTTCATTTTGACTCTTGAGATGTATGAAACTTAGCCTTTAAGATCTTAACTTAGTTATATCATATTTTAAGTAAAAGAACTGAAATTATGAAATTCATACTCAAAAAGAACTTAAAACAAAGAACTGAAATCATTAAAAAAAAGACATTTCATTAAACACCTAACATGCATCAGAAATTCATCCCCACATCATAACTAAAATCACGTTTTGTCCTTTCTATCACTAAAATTTATACCTTAAAGTTGTTTTCAATCAGAAATTACACAAATAAATGAAAGAAATCAAATACCCAAACTCACTTTCGTCTAATATACGAAAAAACATATGACAGTAGTTGCAAAAATACCTCCATCGAAGGACACGATGACAATGGCCGGAGAAGACAACGTCGATAAGTAAAAAATGAGTCCACAATAGAGGAATCGAAGAGAAGAAAACCAAAGAGGAGACGCAGGAAGAAGGAAGAAGAAGACGCAGGTAGGGGGAGATGTCAGGTGAGTTTAAATTTAAAAAGAATTTATTGACAAAATTTGCTGATGGAAATTTCCGTAAGTAAACTCAAAATTTTTTTATTCCGCCAATAATTCCCACCTTTTTACTGACGGACATCTTATACCATCGCTAAATCCTTTACCGATGGGAAGCTTATACCGTTGTCAAAGTCCATCGTAAAATTTGCCAGGACGATTTCCCTCCATATTTAGCAATGGATATTAGTATCGTCACTAAACGAAAAATTTTCCGTCAATTTTACCGACGGATATCGTATACCATCGCAAAATTTTTTACCAATAAGAATCTTATACGATCACTAAAGTCCATCATAAAAATTGTCAGGATGATTTCCCTCCATATTTAGTGACAGATATTATACTGTTGCTAAAGGCCCATCATGTATAAGAAATACATTATCCTTCCATTTTTTTAAACATATAGATCTAATCTAGTGGGGGACGACATATCTTACTAGTTTGTCACATACTAAGTGTCTCTTAAACCCTTAGTTGTAAATCATATGTATCAACTTAAGGTTCTTGTTCCATTTGGACGTGAATTTGTGGCTTTTGAACTTCTTTAAGTTCTACCTTACTCACACTACTTTTCTTGAGAATAAATTCTCTTTTTAAGAATTTAGCATATCTTGAGACAAACACTTTTACTTAAGAGGATGGTAAAATTGATATTTGATACTCTCTTTCTGATACCCCACAAATTTGCATTATTTGATTTAGCTTGAAGCTTATTGGATATTGCGCGCTTCACATTAACATCAAATCCCTAATTTTTTAAATACGACAACCTTAATCTACTATCAATCTATATCTTACATGATGTCTTGTTAACTGATTTGTACGGAACTTTATTTAAAAGGTAAATCGTAGTTTCAATGGCATATCCCTATAAGAAGATAGGAAAGATTGCATGATTTATCATTTAGCGTACCATATCTAATATGTTACAATTTCTCCTCTCAGATATTCCATTATATTATGGAATTCTAGAAGACGCCCATTGTGAGAGAATCTCATTCTCTTTTAAGTAACCAAGAAACTCATAGTCTAAGTATTCACCACCTTGATCTGATCTAAATGTCTTAACTTTTTTACCAGTTTATTTCTCAACCTCAATTCTAAATTCTTTGAACTTTTAAAATGATTTAGACTTTGGTTTTGTTAAGTACAAATAATTATATCTAGAATGATCATCTATGCACATAATGAAATATGAGAATCTTCCTCTAGCACAAGTAGGCATAAGGCCACATATATCTTAATTTACAAGCACTAGTGACTAATTGACACATACTCTCTTTCTACAAAAGGGTAGTTTGGTCATCTTTTCTAATAAACATGATTCATAAGTTTCATATGATTTTTAATAAAAAGGATCAAAATATCCTTCTTTATGTAAATTTGTGATTCTAGTTTCATTTATATGCATTAACCTACAATACTATAAATAACATGGATTTTGATCACTTAACTTTCTTTTCTTGCTATTTATGTTAAGGATTTAACTTCAAGATCTAATTCATACAAACCATTTATTAATAATCTAGATCTATAATAAGCATCATCTTTATAAAAAGAATAACTTTTATTTTTAACAATAAAGACAAATCTCTTCAAATCTAAATAAGAAATAGAAATTATGTTTCTAGTAACAACTGGAACATAATAACAATTATTTAGTTCTAGTTCAATGGTAGAAGGCAAAGCTATATTACAAGTTCTTACAACTAATGAAATAATTCTTGCTCCATTGCCTACTCGCAAGTCCACTTTGCCTTTCCTTAACGATCTACTCCATGTTAACATGTGGATGGTATTACAAATATGAGAACTATATCCATAATCTAATAGGTAAGAGTATGGCACAGAAGTAGAAATATTGATCTTAATCATAAACATACTTGAAGAAACAACTTCCTTAAGCTTCTTATCTTTCAGGGTAGTAAGATAAGATGTGCAGTTCCTCTTCTAGTATCCATTGACTCCATAATGAAAGCATGTGCTTTTGTCATTGCTCTTCTTCTTAACACCACCTTTTGGCTTTACTACTCTAGCATAAACATTTTGTTTCTTCTTATTATTCTTCTTAGAGTTATTTTTCTTGCTCTTAGAAGAATCCATAATTGGAATAGAACTGGGTTCCTTCTTAAGGCAACCCTCTACAATTTTGAGCATATTCAGTACTTCATACAATGACATATCCTTTTAATTCATATGGAAGTTCACAATAAACTGTGAAAAGCTTGAACTAAGAGATTGTAACACCAAATTAATGCTTAACTCATAATCTATGACAAAACCTAATTGCCCTAATTTTTCAATATAGGTAATCATCTTTTGCCATCTTGTATTGAAATAATGCTTTAGAGAATTAATACCTCTCTATTTTGGTTTGTGCACAAAACAATTCCTTGAGATGCAAAACTATAGCAAGAGCATCCATGTTCTCATGCTATCTCTGAAACTTCAGAGACATACTAGCTAATATCATACATGTGGCTTGGTCAACATCATTAATATAACACGAATATTTTTCTCATACCTCATCAGTCGCATATGAACTAGGCTCTGATGGAAGAACAATGTCAAAAATTAACATACAACCTCTTTTCTTGCCTGAGAACAATTCTTAATTTATGAAACCAGTTCGAGAAATTAGGACTGATTAATTTTTTAGCATCTATGATGCTCCTCATCTTCATATTGGTACTCATCTTCGATTCAATAATCAAAACACTTTAAAAAGCAAGTATTAGTTTATATTATAAAATCAAATAAAAAAGTAATTTAATAAATATTTTAATGGTCCACTATTTTATTAAATAATTTCTTAGTGGACCAGAATCCCATTCAATAATAGTTGATCTTAAGTTTTCTCAACAAACCAACTAAATTTAAATGAGGTAGATAACAACTTTATCAATCACACATCTTATATGACTCTTAAATTTGTTAGGTGATAACTCTTTATCAGAATAAATCTTACATATTATTTTCTAATCATGTCTCTAAATTCATATGAACGTTGGTTTACTCATCCAAATAACACAAATTTAGTTAAGTAAGATCCATAAATTTAAGATAAAATATGTTTAGGTCAAAGGTGCCATGAATTTGTCGAATAAGCCTTATAATAAACAGAACTCTGATTTTATTCTTAAATAATAGAAGGCAACTATTATGTTCTCAACATGTACTTAATATTTAATTGAGGGATTTGAAATTTAAAATTTCTTTGGTCTCATCAAAATAATATAATCTCAATATATTAATAATTTCTAACGTAATATAATTATGAAAGAAATTCTATAAACTTTTACTTGACTCTAATTATTGATTTGATAATAATTTAATTTAATAATTCAATTTCTTATTAAATTATCTAAATTCCAAATATTCCTAATAATAAAAATCCTTGAAAATAATTTTCAAACATTTACAAAAATACTAGCTCGATTTTATTAGGAATATAATATAAACCAATTTAATCTTGGTTACATTAATTTAAATAACGTTAAACCTTAAAACAAATAAAATAAAATAAGAAAATTTGTGGGAAATGTCTAGTATATGCAGTGCATGGTCCAGAAAATTTTCTATAAGGCACGTGCATTTCAATGTCCGGCTTTGACTTGAACACGTCAGCAGTGTCTACTGCAGACGCGCTGTCCCTATGTGGGGTGCGAGTCTTACCCGCTCCCCATCATTTTCTAGAATTAGTCTTTTGGAATTTTGTCGTTGTCGCTTCTCTGGCCTGCTCCTGAGGTTCTATCTTCTAATTTCCATAGCTCCATGTGTTGGAATTCTTCATCCCACCTTTTGGTCTTCAATTATGGCACAAAAATTTCCCTTCACCAGTGGTCATTGGTTAACTAACCGATAAATTGGATTAGATTTTGCAGTTTTTCTTTTTGCAATACCTCGACGTAAGCTAGGTTTAGAATATCTTAAAGCAATTCGGTCCATATTGAATGTGAACGGTAGAGTATTAAGAAGACCTTTTCTTAATATAAAAAGACCTGGAAGGACGCATCTCTAGTATTCTAGTTATCATGCCCACAATAACCGCTGGATAGTTAACTGTGGAGCGAATAACTATTGATAGTATTTAAGTAGGAATTCCAACTCAAAATGAGTGCTCTCTTATTCTAACTTTCACAGTTCAAGAATTGTGCGAGTAAGAATAATTATATCTATCGCCTATTCAATCAATAAATATAATTACTAAAAAGCAAAAGACTTTTAGTTCATGCCTTCGCCAACGGCGATTCGCCATTGGTTTTAGTCTTCACTAATGGTGGTTCGGCTCTAAAGAAAATCAAGAGGCCGCAAAGGACAACTCACGAGTGGTAATTCGCCACTGGTTTAGTCCCTTATCAACAACGGTGCAGTACCACTGATGAGATTCGAGAAACATAGAAAAAATAAATTAGGAGCTAGGGCAAGCATGTTTAGTTTTCCAGAACAAAAAGGTGAACAATTTCAAAACCATTCAACGCAGAAGCATATAAGAAAAATAAGCCAATTTCTAGAAACGGATTTCCGGAAGCAAGAGCAACGAGCAAAGGAGAGGTAGAACAAAATTTAAGAAAAATAGTCTCGAGTGTAATTAAATCATAAACCTTAATTTAATAAAACAAGATTTTTAGCCTTATATTTTATCAAATCATTAAAAATCAAGCATTTAATTCAAGTTAAGCAATTAAAGGAGACTTTGAAATCAATGAAGAGTTTTGAGAAGGTATAGGTTGAAATTGGACCAGATCTAAGTAAGTCTATATACAACGAAGACCTTATATCTCAATCTCAAAATCTGAATGAAATAGGTTATGAATCCTATCTTTGTATGTAACTTATTTCATCCTTAAGTCTCCTACCAATATAAGATTAGTCCATTTGTTAATTTTCAACATTTTTAACATTACAAGTTTGCACTTTACACTTATAATATATATACATGTTTCATATATTCATTTTTCTTTACACAAACGGGCAATTTTCATTCATTTATATGATGAGTAACATACCTCATCAACATTCTCATGATTCTAAAAAGTTCAAAATTAAATCATATAATTAATGAAAATATTGTTGAACACCACTGTACATAAAAGATCAAAGGAGCTTACTATTTTATAAGATATTTAATTAAACTCCTACTATTATTTTTATACTATTTTACACCATAATGTTATTAAAATAGTACTCAGCCTCCTAAATGAGACACAAAAGTGGTGATATAGATAAATGTATGAACCTATATAAAACTTTTGTAAAATGTTAAGATAAAAATTATACCTTTAGGCAACATTCAAAAATATTATTTTTCACATCACATCAACCTTTGATGGTCAAAATTACTTAATTGTGACATCACATAAGCCAAATTGATGAACCATGTACTAGAAACTACAAAAAAAAAAAACTTTATTAGGACTTAATGGTACCATGATTATCATTTTGAAAATGTTATGGTGTAAAGTGATACCATAGATAATGATAAGGATTAGCTTAGATTTTCCAGAAGATGTTAGAGCCAGTTTAAAGGTTTTGTCCATACAAAACCTTTTCTAATTTCCAATATTGCGGATATTATACTGAACTTGATTTGATTATAATATGATATGGTACTAACATCAGTTAATATCATGTTTGAATAATTTTTTAAAATTATAAAATAAATCTTGAATTTTATAAAATTAGAAAAATGTCCATTAATATGTTGTGCTTTATAATTTTTAACTCTACTTCAACCTTGTGTCCAAAATGATAATAAAATAAATTTGTTTTAACAACAATTATCTTTTTCATATAAATAATAATGACAATTAATATATAAAAGATTGTTTAGCTCTTATACGTATATAAAATTAATAATAGTACAAAGTATTTAAAATATTACAATTGATTACTTTGATTACTTCAAAGTATTATATAGTAAGAATAATATAGGTATATAAACATAATAATAAGAGTTTGTAGTGAGGAATATTGCAAAATGAAAGTAAAACTTGAAATAAAAATACTTACAGCTAAAGTTTTATATGTATTGCATATATAGAAATTTAAATATATATCAAATAAAGGTGAAATTAAAAGAAGAGAGAAAAAAAATGAAAAAACCTGGAACTTTATTCTATTACATATCTGCTCAAATTGCATCGACTCTAATTTTATTTCATGCGAAATCTTCATCATTAAGAGGAGTCTCATTATCACCATCAACTAAGCTCATTGTATCAAATGACATGTCAATATTTTCTCATCTAAGATTATCATCTAATCACTCTCATCTATAAAATTTGGTTCCTAAAAAAATCTAATATATTAAAAGTAAAATATGATTAAGGCAAATTGGATGTATAGAACTACTTGTTCTATTAAAAGTCCTAATAAACAAATTAAATTAAATTATCATAAAACTATGAGAAATTTTATTCAACGTAATAGTAATTATAATAACAACATACTTTCTTGAAACTTTAAATTGCATATAACAAATATCAAATTATTTAATCTCCTGTGTTTAAGTATATTATTCTTTTTTCGGAATGGATGAATTTAAATATTCTCCAATTCCTCACACCTAGTGGTACTTACACATTGAGTAAAAATTTGAATTGTAAACTTTTGAAATTTTGGAACGTCACTTTTGAATTGATTCTACCAAGTAATTGTAAGACAATAAAAGTAATATTTTAAAAAAATAAAGGAATGATTAATTTTAAATAAGTAACAAAAGTAAAGAAATATATACCTAAATTAAGTTAATCTCTTTGGCATGTCGTAATGGACATCCCAAAATCACTGCATGCATCTTTGTATGCCTCCATTTATGAGTTAAGAAGATCTTGCATTATCTCATAAGAAACCATTGTTGCGACGGTTACTAACATTCCCTCACTAACTTTAGTTTTCTTTGGAAAATATGGTCTAAATTAGACACCCAAATTAACAAATGTCCTAGTAGTAAACAATATATAGTAAAGTTGTCTTTTTAATATTTCATTGACGATTGCAAGATAAGATGTGTATAAGAAAGACCTATTTTACATATTAGCTTTGATTGCTTCCTTCATCCTTTTTATGGCATCATAAAAGTAACTCATTATTGCCTTATCATCGTTGTTAGCCAAATAAAGTACTCTACTATAGGCTCATAAACTCAAAAGATGAACCAAAATTGAGACCAAAATTCATCATCTTCTAGTATAATATTAAAAATCTCCATTCCAGCATTAGACTTGGTATGCTAAAATGCAACTCATTTATCACTTGTAAATATTTTTCTTAATTCCTTTTTCATTTGAGAAGCAAATTAAAATAATATGAAACAAGTTGCAACTATTATAATGGGAGGAAGACACAAATTCTTATCATTGGTAAAAATTTTCTCATCAAATTGAAAACATATCTATGATCATAAATGAATTTAGTTACTTTTATCACTTTCTACATAGTTTCATCAATTATAGGAAGTATCTAGCATCTCATATATTTTTGAATATCATATTAATACAATATGCAATATAAGGAGTCCAATAAAAATAATTATACCTGCTTTGCAACATCTTCCCAGCTACTTTATAAACAACACCATTTTCAATAATGAACTACATACTAATTTTCAGGCTTAACTTCATTCACAATACCATCAAATATCTTTAATAGAATATTTTTATGCTTAACTTCATTTAAAACACCATCAAATATCTCTAATAGAGTATTAATATTCCTTAGAAGGTCAAAAGCATAAATAGACTTCAGAAACATTATTCCCTTAGAATAAACCAAACAATCGATAATTAGCTCTTATTTTCTATTTATACATTATTAAACACTTATAAGTTGCCTAAGTCAGTCTTCTTTTACTCAAATAACTTTTTATTTCACTAACACAACTACTTAGAAGATTATCTATGTAGTCATCAATTGAAGGAGCTATACAACCATAAGAGATAATAGGATCATTAAATGTCACACTTGCATCATATCACCATCTAACTATTTTCATATCCACATTATGAACTCTTTGTTTAGATTATAATACACTATGAATTGAATTGTGAGCTATAGAGGTTGTTCTTAGAGTAAAAAAGTAATAGCTATCTTCTTATTTTTGATATAGTAATCCCTTTTTGTTGGATATAAATACAACCTTTAATATGGATAGTATCACTGCAAAAGGAAAATTATCACTACCAACTTTGTAGTTTAGTCCTTAACATCTTTCTTTCTCATTTTGATACTGTTCAATTAAAGCTTTTATCTTCCATTTCATATTATGGCTTTCTTGCAAGGCTCTTTAGTGGCTTTGATCTCAATTAAAATTTTCCTTAATATGGTAATTCTTCCACCTTTTAAATGTTTTTTATAATAAAAACAATAGTATGATAAATCATACCAAGAGATAGTTTCATATGAGCCCAACCTATATCATCGAATATTTTTGAAGAGGATGAATTATTAAGAGTACTTAAACTTTCCTCCATTTATTTGTAAAATAAAATAAGGACATATATTAAAATTAAATTAATAACTTCATATCAAAATAAAATATTCTCTAACTTAGTTTCATTGTCAATTGCAATATGCTCAATGCAAGTACATTTATTGCTTGCAAATATGAAATAATCATTAAGTTAGAATTGAATGTTTAAAAGTTCATTTAAAACATATGAACTCTAATTTTTTTTACTAAGTCTCTGAGTAACATTCATATTAATATATGTTTGACCATGAGAAAAATAACTTTATATATGAACTTAAATAAATAGCTCCAGTTTCATTAGATAATTTACGTAAACAAACAACGGTTAATTAGATTTTATAATTAATTGTTCCACAAACAAATAACAGTATAAATATCAATTCATTGTTTATATTTTATAAACAGAGCTATTCATTAAATTTTGACCCAATTTAATCCCATTAGACCATTTACACACACAAATAATTTTTACTTATATAATGAATTAGTAATTAATAAATTTCCAGTTTTTTTGAAATCAAATTATGCTTGCATTGATACTTCATTGAATAATCACCAAAGTAAAGATTTGCATCCCAACTATATAATGATGGTTTAAGCATTACTACACTTCTATAAGTAAGTCACAACCTAAAAATATAGTAACTCAAATAGCTTAAAAGATCATTACACTTCCACAAGCAAGTCACAACCTAAAAAATGCAATAAGAAATAAGTCAAACATCATTATTCACTACACTTCTATAAGCATCATTACACTTCCATAAGAAACTCAAATTAGTCACAAAGATGTAGCAATTCATACAATTCAAATAAGTCACTACCTAAGAGGTAGACGAATTGATCTGGAGCTGGTCCCAATAGAGGAGGAGACTAAAGATAGAGAGAAGGTAGCAAGTGCTAGTAATGGTGGTAACAACAAAGGAAGGCTACAATGATAAATCAAGAGTTAGAGTAAGAGAGGAGGAGTTAGAGTAAGGACCGAGGAGGAGCTATTGGAGTGAAGATTGAGGAGGAGTTACTAGAGTGAGTGAAATAAGGAAGGAGATGATATATTGGGTAAAGCAGTTAGGATTAAAATTTAAGGAGTCTTTTTCTTTTCAATTTAGTCCTTATAATTTTTAAATTTATTATCCATACTCGATAAATATCATTATTTACGTATATGTTGATATTGTTAAATACCAACTAAAATAATTGGTAGCACTTGTATCTTTTCTCAATATGACACCATGCTTTTGAATATCTCTAGCCAATATGAAATAATATTCATCATATTGATAATTATTTAGAAGATAAAAATGCACTTAATATGATCACAAAATAAACATAAAAGGTGGATGAAAAGACATACTAAGAGAAGTACACATAAACTCTCACAACTTAAAAAATTATACTTTAAATGAATTAATTCACTGAAATAAGTTAGCCTTTATATAGGCTTAGAAGAGAGGTTATGCTCTCCCAAGCTTATCACTATAGTAATATTAACTAATAAGAATTAACTAACAACTATAATTCACTAAACTTTAGACTTATTGATCATTAAACCTATTAATACTTGATATGCTAACAAATAGATAACCTTAAAAAACAACTAAATAATCAATCAGATAAGACTTCTAGAATCTAGTGTTGCATTTCAATGCTCCTCCTCAACATTGAATTGTTCTTCTCACCATGTTATATTAATGACAAAAGTTTTCAAACTTATTCAAAAGTTAAGCTTTTGTGAATAAATCAGCAATTTGGTTTTCCACCTTGATATGCTTTAACCCAACTTCTTCTTACACAATTTTTTCTTTAGTAAAATTATAATGAACCACTACACATATTTTTTTTTGTATGAAAACTAGATTCTCTACTAAACATATTACTATCTAGTTATTGCAATATAATGAAATTACATAATCTATTAATTAACATTAATCCTTTAAAAATTGTATAAGTTAAGTGCTTTTTTAAGCTACTATTATTTTTGTTTGATATTATACTTCAGTGTATATAAAAACATATTTTCTTTTTTTACTACGTTGAAAATTTTCTTCCAACCCTAGTATAATATATACCTTATCTTTCAAAAGTATCATGATCAACTGTGTATTCAACATTGTAATAACCAATTAACTTGCAACCTTTACTTTTCTTATACAAAAAACCATAATCAAGTGTACTCTTCATATGTTTAAAAATTGAACACACTGCTTTAAGATTAAGCGTCTTTGGATTTTACATATACTAACCCATTACACTAACTACATAAGAAATATCAAGTCTAGTTATAGTTAGGTAGATCAAACTACGTAACAATTTTTGACACATCATTATATCTCTCAAATCTTCCCTTCATGAGTACACATTTTGGCATTTGGCTCTCTTTAGTAAATATACTATAATACTTTTTCTTATAAAGAGAGATTCCTTTTTTAGTATGATGAACTTCTAAACTAAGAAAGTGCTTTAGCTATCTAGGTTCTTTATTCTGAAAGCAATATGACGCATTCCCCTTTGTTTGGAGAATTTATTCTTTACAATCTTATGTTATGATTAAATTATCCATATATACTTGCAATATAGCTATGTTTTCTCCATTAGCTATGATAAAAGAACTAGAATCTGTAAATATCATCTAATAACAATTATGAGTAAGAATTTAGCAATCACCATATTATGCCATCAATGCTTATTTTAATCCGTATAACACCTTCTTAAGCTTACACGTATATTTAGGTTGATCTTAACTTTGAAACCCCATTAGTTGATTTATGTAAATTTATCGATCCAACTCCTCATGAAAAAAATGCATTCTTTACATCAATTTTATACAAGCTATAGTCTTTCCTAGCTATAAATGCCAAATAGTTGTAATATTTGCAAATGGACTAGAAGTTCCATCATAGTTTAGTTCATATTGTTAAGAGAGCTTTAAAGCAACCAAATGAGCTTTAGTCCTTTCAATTGATCCATCTTTGTGGTATTTTATCTTATAAACCCATGTGTAAGAAGTAGGATTCATATCTCATAGCCTTGGTTATACGTGTCAAATGCACCAGAAAATAAAACCTAACTTTGCACAACTAAATTTATAGCAATGGTGAGTAAAGAACGTATCTATAAGGAATGTACGTGTAGCTTTTGTAACGAAAGAAATCAGCGTTTAGTATATGGGGGGAGGGGAGTTTGGTTGGTTTCTAATAATAAAACAAAGTAAAATTGAACTATTGAAAGCAATTTAAATCAAACTGTGAGAAAATGATAAAGTTGATGAATGAGTTTGGAATCTAGTTTTTGGTCAATCTCAGCAGCCTACACACAAATGAGCACACTTAATTGTACCTCTCTTAGAAACTATTAATCGTAGGTTAACAATAAGCTCTATTAATCCCAATTTTTCTTAAATTGTGTTTAATCAAAATAATCTCTTTAACTAAACCTAGCTATCAAACAACATAGAATAAGCTCTTTAGATTTAATAAGACAACTACATTACAAACTAGGAAAATAGATTAATTTAGGCAACAAACATACAAGTTCAGGTTATTTAACCTATCTTATGATATTCCTAGTAATTTCATTGACATTAGTTTACTACAAATGAATTGAAACTACAACTATTACGTATTGTATTCCATATTCTAGAAATGGTTTTATACATAAACAATTTATTAAGAACGAGAATATTAATCATCCATACATGAATACCCAAAACAATAAGCGAAAAATAGCATAAACAATCTTTAAAGATAGAGAGCCAATAATACCCAATGAAGAGATGTTCATATGTGATCTTTGTCTTCGATTTCACCTTAGAACTAGAAAGAAGAAGACTAGCCCTCCATGGATCTCAAAGAAAAATGTGTTCTACCTCCTTTCGTGTTCCAAAAATGATTCATACTTTTTTTGGCTGCTCACACGTCTATTTATATGAAAAAATAGGTTTCTATAAAGATGAATGGTTAAATGCACAACCATGCCTCAAACCGTGCATCCTAAAAAGAACGTCATCATCGAATTTATACACGATCTTGCATCATGCAGGTCATGCTAATTCTTCATTTTATTGTCCCATCTTCACCCTAATTCATTTCCTTCTTATTCCACAAAGACAAATGACTTTGAACATGAAAAGGATGGCTCAAGGATTGTGCTTTTAACCCATTTTAGTTCTTGTTCTTCCAACTTATACCTAAAACCAAATATGAACTAAGAGTTACTGAGTAAATATATAAATAATCAAGCATATATCACTTAGTGCAAATTCCTAAGCTTAATTTTATTTTTTAATATCAATTTTCTCTTGAATAGCTTTAGTCTATTTTAGATTCTAAAATGCTTCCTCAAATGCCTATGATTCTTCTATGTCCGCTTCCTCTACTACGATAATATTTGACATATTTAGGATTTAACTTTTTTTCTAATTGATATTTTGAGTGGACTCAACATTTCTACTTCATTAGGCTCGCTTTATTCACGTGATCGTTGACACACACCCATTTTCTGAAGACTTTAAGCTATGCATTCTTTAAATCCGAGAAGATTGCAATGCATATTTAAAACACCTGGGTTTGAAAGTACTTCCTTATATAAAGACCACCACAAAAAAGCTCAGTCAAAGGATTTGTAGAACTTTCCAATTATATGATCTTAACATCTCCACCCTTTGACTTTCATATCTAATTAAGATACACTTTATAATCTTCTTGTTCATCTTTCTATGTAACTAGTTAGGTATAAATACATAGAATACGTGTACAAAAACTTGAAAATAACTAAATGTAGGTTTTATGTTCCACAATCTTTTAAAAAGTGAAAGAAAGTATAACCTTTGTTGAGGAAGTTAATTGGCTATAAAACTATAGTCTTCATTGCTTCTACCTAAAATCTTTTTAGTACAATCTTCGTGTGAAGCATACTCTCAACGTTATATTTGGAAGATGTTTGATCTGTCTCTTAATTACACTAATTTGCTATAGTGTGTTAGCAAGTGTAAACTAATGATGTCTTAGACAGTCTCAAAGGTACTAAGAAAACTTATATAAGCTATACTCTCCTTCATTGTCAGTAAGAAAGAAGCAAATTATTTTATTCAATTTTTCTTTAAGTGTCTCTTTGAACTTTGTAAACTTTTAAAATCTATCAGATTTTACCTTTATAAAGTAAATACACAATGAAATCTACCATATACTTTATCTCATGAATTGATGACTGCCTAAAAAGTCTAAACAGATCAAAGTTTATTAACTTTATAGTACCTTTACCTAAAACTTGGACTCCTTATATGGAAGCCGATAGGCTATTTTATATTGTAGCCTAAACAATTGTTTAGATCTAATTTCAAATGGGACAAGTCCTTTCAACATCTAGTTTTTTATCATCACATCTATCTTGGAATAGCTTATATGAATCAATCACATGTGGTATAAATTTTCTATCTTATTCTTTTAAGTCTTGTTTATATATGCAATCTCTGTTGCCATCAAATAAACTGACTTTAATCTTTATCCCTTTATCATCAACTTTTCTAAAATCTTATAATTATGATATAGCTTCACATTTTGTCAAAGAAAGAAACAAAATGACCTAAAAATGTTAGTTGTGCTACTAAAAGCATGTTTTCCTTTATACCTAAGATATGGTAGACATTTTGTAGTGGCATTTCATTAGCGTTGCATTGGGTAAGGACTATTGTATTACAATATATAAGCTATTGATAACTTTGAGTTATTTTTTTCCACCACTAGGCTTCCTTTTTACTTCAAAAAATTTTACAACTTTTCTTCACCACTTTTCATATGGTTTGAGTAGCCAAAGTTAAAGATCCAGTCATTCTTATAATCAATATACTTTAACATCATTATAGTAAAGCTAATTCCTATTCTTCAATTATAAAGAATGCTTTTGCATCCCATTTTCTTCGTATTTGCAAGTATCAACAAACTTTTTCTTTGATTAAGAAACTTTTTCTATGTGACGTTTCTTCCTGCAATTATAGTATGTCCCTTTAAACTTTTTATTATTCCTATAATGTTATGATGTGACCACTGCATGAGTGAACCCTTATCTTGAAGACTCTTTACCATATCTTCATTTCTTTTTGATCCATTGATAATGTTTAAGTTGGAATTCCACCTACTTCTATTAGAAATGGTGCTACCTCTTTACTTTTTAGTGACATTTCTCTCATTTGCTTAGTCAAAAATTATAACACCCCATTCCCGCATGACCCAAACCCGACATCGATGTTGATATCCGAGTCTGTGCCCTGCGAGGGTAGCGTGCTACATCACTTAATTCATCAAAAACTCATTATAAAACTTTTTTTAAGTGTACGCGAAAATCAATAATCGCAAATTTGGGTCCACTTTTATTCAGAAACATTTTCGTTTATAGTAGTTGCAAATTTTTTTTTTCACATACCAGAAATTCGATTAGCCCATTCCAAAAACAAAACATATTACACTTTAATCAATTTCTTTTGC
>JAOQMP010091076.1:0-16425 GCA_027563575.1 Erythroxylum pedicellare
ATCATCGGACCTTAGTCCGGCATTCAACATTAAAGTTGAGAATCACACTTTCATTCATATGCAAATGCACATTCAAACACATTTATCATCGAACTGTGGTTCGACATTTAACAATCATATTGTGTACACTTATTTCATCTCATTCACATACAAGTAGTACTTCAATATCCAAATCAAACATCACAATCATCGGACCTTCATTGTTCAGAATCAACAATTAAGACACATTCATTTGATCATTCAGTAGTCAATTAATACAAAAATTCAACCAAAACAAACAATGAAATGAGACCATCTAGGTCTACTCACAATACGCTCAAGATTAGCATTAGCTTCCAAATTCTGGAAACACCTGAATGAGGACATTTAACCTGCACAACCCATTTATGCAAGAGACACGTTGCACTCACATTAACAATTGCACACTTATAAGCATTTATTTGTGCACAATTGTATACGGACTATGTACCATGTATGCTCAATGACAATCTCGGGTACTTTACCAATTTCATATCTTAAGCTCATTTTCATTTCATAATTTAATCACTCATCATTTCTAAGAATCACAACCTTAATCCTTTGGTAATTTGATATCAAAAACTCATCCACTAATTTTCCAATATATACCCATATGTGACTAGTGAAGAGGAATTATATATATATATATATATCATTATCAACTTTCTGCTTAAAACTCAATATTTCCTCTTCATTCCTATTTCATTTCAGCTTAACTTATCACAACCAACTCAAAATCTATCATTTTTTTCTATATCATCAAAAACAGAAAATCACATTCATGTTTAATAACTTCACATTTTCTGCATTTTCAACTTTTGTATTTTCTTCATTTCTTCCTCAAACTTTCATTTTAAAACATTCATTCTCATCTCAGAACATCATCTTACAACTATTCTTCCACTTTAAATTAATTCCTTTTAATCAACTCTTAAAGCACTGCAAAACTTACATATATATGTATATATATATATATATATACAGTGAAAACGTCAACATAAACAAAGTATTTACATATCCATTTCTCGTAAATTTTCTGCATTAATCTCATACCCATTTTAGTTGATCTTTCAACTTCAAAATTCATTTCTACAACCTCTTATAACATTTTGATCATCAAATCTGAAAAATCAACATGTACGACACACTCAAAATCTCCTCACTTATTTTCCAGTAAATATGAATATCACTGTTCTTAACTATTTTACAGTGAGCTCATAATGCACGCTTCAGTTCATACAAAAATACATAATCATAACAAGCTTACTTGTTTGAAGCTCTAACATCTGCAAAAATCTCATGAAACCTAATTCCTCATACAACCACGTACAACATCTTGAATGTTGACAGGGGGTTCGGTCTTTCTTGGGAGAGAAGAAAGAAACAACAAAGTAGGAGTGGTAGTGGATAGGAAAAACCAAGATTTTTCTCTATTGGAGATTTGATGAAAAACTTTGTGTTGAAGAAACACTAGAAAAAGAAACTTCGAGAAAGAAATGAAGACAAGTACAATAACTTGTCTTTTAAGGTTATTAAAACTCAACTTTAAAGCTTAGACACATGTCCATTTCTTAACTATTTATCCACTTCTCTTTATTAAAGCTCACTTAAGTATAATTTTTACTTAAGTTTATAACTTAATAAAACCACCAAAATTACAAGTCATTGAATCACTATTAGATTTTTCCATAAAAACATCATTTCGAGTCAACTTTGCATGTCCTTTCTGCCTGATACTGAAATCATTTTACAATACTTTCTTCTAGAAACATTTTCTCCTATGTATTATGTTTCCATTGACACCAAAATCATTCAATTTGTTTCAGTGGTTTGAAAGATATACTTCAAACATTTTCGGACTGATCTTGTCCAAAATAGTATACTATACATAAGTTCCATCCAGAATTTTAACATCTTAGAGACTGAATCACAATTCTACTTCTTCAGATGATTTGTATCCCTATGTCTTTAGTTTACTCCAAAACAAAAATCATCTCATTTTGATATCTAGATGAGATGTTATGGTCTAAAGAAGCAAGATGGTTCAGTATAGGGAGAAACCTCAAATGCACGATCGTGCTTAAGCACGAGGGTACAAACTGCTATTTTTCACCAAATTCACCGTCATGCTTATGCACGTCAGTGTAAATCCATTTAACTCAGAAATACTCATTTTTTCTATTCCTCAAATTCATCGTCGTCCATAATTGCCTATTATCTCTAAAGTCACCTTCGTGTTTATACACGACGGTGCATTTCTTCTTTTTCATTTTCACCAAATCTTATACTTTAAACCTTGATAACTTTTGATCTAGAACTCCAAAAATTGCAAACTTCATATCAATGGAAAGATAAAATAAATATATATAACTTTCATGAAGAAAATTTTGTCAAAAACAACCTAGATCAATATAGTTTAATCCAGGAAGTTTCACAGTAATGCTAACCTTTCTAGCTTTTCTTCATCCCACTTACGTAAATTTTTATCATTTACTATCCAAAAATCCATTCAATATAGTTGTAGAGCATTCTATATTCTCAATTCACCATATAAAATTATTTTATCACTGTAACCACAATTTTCCACATATCCCATTACAATTCAATTTTCCCCGGAACGTCAATGAGTACATGTACAATTGTTTTCATATGTGCAAAAATTCAAATTCAAAAGCATGTATGCTAACATTATGCATGAGCATGAGATCTAACTCTCTCATTGCTATTTTCTCCATTACAAAAGTCTTTGGTTCTAACCCTTAATATGGGGACGGGATGTTACAATACAGGTGGACCCAAAAAAAGTTAAGGCAGTGATGAAGTGGGAAGCCCCGAGGAATGTATCTGAGATTCAAAGTTTTCTTAGGTTAACAGGATATTATAGGATGTTTGTTGAGGGGTTTTCAGTGATCTCATCACCTTTGACAAAACTTTTAAGGAATGATATACCTTTCAGATGGAACTGATGAATTGTAAAGGAGTTTTGAGGAGTTAAAATATCGGTTGACTATAACACCGATGTTAGTTATATCATCTGGATCTGGGAGATATGTAGTATATAATGATGCTTCACACTAAGGGCTAGGATGCGTTCTGATGCAGTATAGCTGAGTGATTACATATGCATCGGGACAGTTGAGATCTCATGAGTTCAATTATCTAGTTCATGATTTGGAATTGGATTCAGTGGTATTTGCTTTGAAGATTTGGAGACACTATTTGTATGGTGAGACATTTCAAATATTCACAGATCATAAGAGCTTTAAATATTTATTGAGTCGAAAAGAATTGAATATGAGATAGAAGAGATGGATTGAGCTACTGAAAGATTATGATTATACGATTGAATATCATCCTGGTAAAAGTAATGTGGTAGCAGATGCATTAAGTAAAAAGTCCAACAGCAATATGGCACAGATACAGGCATCATGGTTACCAAACCTAGTTCAACTAAGGGCATTAAATGTTGAATTGAATTTGGGGTAGAATGAAGCATTATTAGCTACACTGTATCTTAGGACAATATTGCATAAGAGAATAAGAAAAACTTGGAGTAAAGATCCAAAATTAGTGACGCTTATTGAGAAGTTGAAATAGGATTCAAGTTTTGAGTTTGAGTTGAGAGATGAGACACTGTGGTTGAAGTAAAGATTGTGTGTACTAGATGTTGATGATTTGAGAAAAGAGATTCTGGAAGAAGCACACATGGCAACTTATGTTATGCATCTTGGTATTACCAAGGTATAAAATCATATTAAAGATCAAATAGTACAAGTTCCTTATACATCTCGTTAGACTTATCAAACCGAATATGATATGCAGAACCAAAATACAACTGCCCACCATTAGGCATCGTGGCTTCACCATAGTCCAAATCCTAGTAAAGCCTTTTACAATCTCCAATGCAACATGAAGAAAAAAGAAAAAAGAAAATCTACCCATCTATCCAAGAGACATGCTACTAACTATTAAATAATTATAAGGACCCAATGTATTATAGAGCATTTTATTCCATACTCCAATTGCCTAGCCTTATGTAAGATGCTCTATATAGTTTGGGCGCTACCATACTAGCACATTACAAGAAAAATGTCGTTTAGTGACGAATATTACGGATGGAAAACTTAAACATTCGATCGAGAAGATAGTTTAGCGATGAAATTTACCGACGGACAAAGGCATCATAAAAATGACCGTAGGTAATAATTTTTTACGAATAACAAAATATCCGTCGATAAATTTATTGATGGATATTTTATGTAACCATTGGTGAATAAGCCGACGGTTGTTTGTGCAGTAGACCGTCGGTAAATTTTCAACGGTTAAAATTTTTCTGTCATCAGATTTATAGACAATATTGGTTATTCTATCGGTAATTTTATTACAACATTACGGATGGTTATGGATGTTCCGTCGGTGAGTATATGAATGGTTATTTTACAGCAAATACTATCAGTAAAGTTGACAATAGACTGTCAATATTACAAACAGTTTGTTGTTTTCTATCAGTAAATATAATTGATTTTATCGACACACTTTTGTTTTTTTGTCGAGAAATTTTTAATTTTTTTAAAATCTCATCATTAAATTTTATTTAATGATCTTATGGTTGATGCATAATTTAAACAGTTATGAATAATCTATGCATAATATTTTGATTTTTTTATACATTGAATTTGTTTATATAGAAAGTTGATTGATGATATAAAGTTAAAATTATCTTAATTGATAATAAAAACATTAAATTGTACATAATAAGTATTTTTAATTCAAATGACATAACTACAAGTACACTATTGATTTGGTGACTGTGGATGCTCTGATTGCTATGATAAGGGGCAACTCATCCATCTCATTACGAGGCTGAGTTATATATTCCACCAATTGTTTCAATTGAGTTGCCAATGTCTGCACTGTGCTTCGAAGTTCATGAACTTCATTGGTTGTCGACCGCCTACTAGATGTTGTTATACTAGATGTGGAGGACTGGGAATAATATGTGTTCACAAATGAACCTAAGCTAAATATCGTTCCATGACGGTCCCTACCACCTACTACATGAAGATAAGTTTGAGTCTTATTAACATCTTCAGACTGTTGAGACTATCGTTGAATGCTTTCTTGTATTTGGTCCTATCAAAAGGCAATGTTTATATTAGTAAGTGATAATTATTAAGCATAAATATTTAAAAATAAATTTGACATACATTTAGTTATCAACATCGGGTGTTGAAGAATGTCACACCATTATTCTTCTTAGTGTGTGTGCAAAAAGAGCTGACAGGGTATAGGCCTCATGTTCATAGGCTTTTCCCCCTTAAGAATATAATGTTATAAGTGAACTAGAATTTGTAAACATTTCGGCAGAGTTTCCTCTATTTTTATTATATTTACTCCCTATTGAACAAAAAAAATAACTCAACAACATAGTCACATATGACACCAGACATTTATAACATTATCATTCTCCATAATGCACATGCTTTCATTCCAAAATTCACACATCAATTTAAATTGAAATACATCAAAGTAAAAAAATCAGAATAGAAATGTAAAGTGTAAATACAAACAAGTTTCTCTGCATGCTCGTGGTGGGTAATAGATCCCCCCATATATATGAGAAGACTCTCTTCCCTCGATCCTCCATGTCTGTTAGCAGAATTATGCTCTGAAATAGACATTACCTCAGGTGATGTCCAATACTACTGCCAACGACTCCATATTTATTTAGAAATATAAGGAGGTCGTATACCAGCCTTATGTATCACACCAATAAAGTCCCGATAACGTGTACATGCTCGTCTTTCCCATATTTTATAAATAATCGCATCAAATTCAAAATTCCAAAAAAATTCTTTATGAAACAAAAGTAAAAATATTCGATAAATATTTATAATGTAATAATATTTATCTAATTAATGTATTAAAATCAATTAAAAATAAAATAATTTTAAAATACCTCAAATTCCTGATACTAAAATTCTATTGTGGCCAAAGAGATATTCTTCCATATATAACCTTTAAGATCAATCTTCTCTTTGAATTTGGATGTCATGTTTCTTGAGCCCGATCTAGACAAAATCAACCTAATATAAAAACAAATAATTTTATACCTTTATAAAATTTAAACCTATAACTTAATTATAAACATATAGTGTTTTGAGTATTGTCACTTATAGATTATTGACAATTGTGATGTAAAGCTCTAGGTTGGCAGCCACCTCCTTCATTTGCATCATTTACCCCTGACATCTCTATCGCTATAGGGGTAGTGGATGATATAGGGGTGGTGGATGGTGGAGCAGTAGGTACAGAAGGTGATGCCTCATCTGCAATTGTAGTAGCTTGAGGGGGAGTAGGTGATTCAGTTCCAACTATAAAATGTGATGCTTCACCTGGACAGTAAGTACCTCCGAATTATTGTCTGAACTTTGGTCGCATTATATTATGTTTTCTCTTTGGTAGCATGTTTTAACCTGACATTCATATTTTATTGAATTTTCTAGAAATATAACAATTTGAATTCAATATTTTACACAATATATTTAAAAGGAAATAATTGATTTGTTGAATATAATATTTAATTACAAACATAAATTAATCGTCACTTAATTGTACATCAAAATCATCTTCTTTTTTTCTGAAGAAGTAGAATCAAAGTTAAGCTCCTCTTTAGATCTCTAGCCCTAGTCATCCTCTCCAGATGAAATTTCCTCATATTCATTAGGTGGATCATTTAAAGGTTCATTATCATTATATGTGACAGGTGCATTTATTTCATAAACAGCTTTTTGAAACACTTCACTTTAAATTCTCTATTCTCCTTTTCCATGTGATTTAAAAACACCTTTAGGTTTAACTTTGCAAATAGCCAACTAGTCTGACTTATCTCGTCATAACTTGGGAAAAGGGACATAATACACTGGATCACTTGCATTGCTAACACGAAAGGTTCAAATTGTTTAAATCTTCTTCGCTTGTTGATTTTAACTAGATTATATCAACCATGCATTTTTGTACCAACATTTAGAGTTAGATCAAACCAGTTACACTTAAATATCATACTTCACTTTATTGGCAATGCAGGGTACTTAATTTCAAGTATCTCAATAATTTTACTATAGCAATCCATCAATTCTCCTTGTATGCAAACTCCACTATTTATTGTTGTCATGTTATGATCATAATATTCTGTATGATATTTGTATTCATTAACGAAATACACCGGATATGATTTAACAGTTCGCAAAGATCCCTTCACAAGATCACATATGAACTTGTTCTCTATTAGATTTTCTAATGCCTACACAGAAGAAATTATCATATTAAATAGTATAATGTCATTTGAACACTTAAATCTTATAATTCAACCATTTAAATATTTGTCAGTGAAAACTTACATATTTCTCGAACCATCGAGGAAAGTGTCTTCCAACTTTTTTATTAATATCATCATGTGTTTTGTCGGGCATTAGCTTGCGTAACAATTCCTCGTATAATCTAAAAACATTATTATGTATTTCAGTTATGAATAACACTAAATTCCAAAACCTAAATAATAAATTTCAACTTACTGCATGAAAGACTGAACCTCTTGACAATTCAATAAAATGTAATCATAGGCAACCTCAATTTCTTCCTCTATTAACATTCTTCTTGTTGAACGTCCATATGTTTGTCCAGGATATGTGAAAATGGATAAGTTACCATTAGCATAACTCATCCCCCCCCCCCCCTCCTCGTCATTATAAGGAACTTTTCTTTCTCTTGCGTAACCATGTGGCTTAAAATAATGTGAACAAAATGTACTAGCTTCCTTCATTAAATAAGCATTATATATCGAACCTTCAACTGTAGCCTTGTTTTTGACATTTTTCTTCAAGTGATGCAAATAACTATATTAGCGAATAGGGTTATTACATTTTAGTTGTTAAAACATGTTATTAATTCAATTACAATCATGTTTGTTGAATTACCTTTCAAATAGATACATCCATCGATATTAAACTAGACCGGCTAGTTTAGCCTCTTGTGCTAAATGCATAGGTAGATGCTGCATATAGTTAAAGAAGCTTAGAGGAAAAATCCCTTCTAACTTGCATAAAATTATTGGAATTTTCCTTTCTAGTTTTTCCATTTCAGCCAACTTGATTTCAGATGATGTTAAACTTTTGAAAAACAAACTTAATTATGTTATTATTTCTCAAACCTTATTCGGTAGCAACTTCTGAAATGTAATTAGAATTAGCCTTTGCTAAGTTTGAATTCTCATGTCCACACACCTTGCCAAGTTTGAAACATAACCATCAGGAAATTTTAGACTTTTCAACCATTCACACAATATTTCCTATTGTTATTTTGTCCAAAGTGTAACATGCTTTTGGATATTTACCAATGCGAAGATCTTTATGTAACTCAGTCCTTCTCTGAAAAAGTTTCAAATCAGTTTGTGATTTTGTATCATCATTTATCCTCCTTTCAATGATCATTATAGTATTGAACAAATTGTCAAAAATATTTTTTTCAATATGCATCACATCTAGATTATGATGTATCAAATTAGTTTTCCAATATAGCAAATCCCAAAATATGCTTCATTTTCTCCAACAAAGTTTCTTATTAATGCTTATATTAATCTCATCACCTTCAAATTCTGTAACTTTCAGCATGCCTACTTCCTTAATCTCCTGCAATACCTCTTCACTAGCTTTGTGAGGGGGAGGAGGTGTTTTTATTGTCCCATTCTTAATGAAGTTTTGTTTATTGTGTCCAAATGGATGATCTGGAGTAAAAAATTTCCTGTGGTTGTCAAACTAACATGTTTTGCCCCCGTTTAGAAGATCAAACACATTAGAATCATTGATATAGTAAGGATAATCCAATTTCCCTACTATGCTCCATCCAGACAACATGGCATATGCTGGAAAATTACTAATGATCAAAATCAAAGCCGTTCTCAACAGAAAGTTTTGTTTTACAAACACATCATATATCTTAATACCATATTCCCATGCAATTTAGATATCAATGGTTGTAAAATACATCAATTTTATGCTTCGTATTTGTTAGCCCTGGCACAATCATTGTTAAGAACATATATGACTCTTTCATACATTTCCATAGAGGCAAATTATAAGAAGTAATTATGATTGACCATGATAAATATTACTGGCTAGATTGACCAAAAGGTTGGAATCCATCCGTTGACAATCCCAACCTAACATTTCGACTTTCAACTACAAACTAATAATGGGTTTCATTGAAATATTTCCACGCCAGTTATATGATGGATGACTCATTATTCCATCTTTCTATTCATGTTCATTATTTCATCTCATATGAGATGCAGTAACATCATAAGCATATAGTCTTTGAAGTCTTAGAGTTAGTAGGAAATAATACATCCACTTCCATGGTACTAATTTCTATTTCATATAATGCTTTTTAGGCTTAAACCTAGATTGACCACAAAATTTACACTTTTGTAATTTCACATCAGCTCCCCAATACAACATACATCCCAATTTGCAATAATCAATCTTTTCAACAGGCAAACCAAAACCCCTAATAAGTTTCTTCATACTGTAAAAACTATTAACCATTGTATGATTAGGATGCAATGATTCATTATATCATCTAAGAATTTTATCAAAACTATAATCAAAAAAGCCCTTCAGACTTTATATTCAATATTCGAGAAACTGAAGACAATTAAGTCATTGTCTCACAAGTTGACAATAATTCTTGGTCAGCTGAATGTAGTAAGTCAAAAAATTGTTCTGCATGTGGGTTTGGTTCTTCTTCAAAATTTTCTATATTTTCCTGAAAGGTATAACCCATTGTATCATAAATCATTTGCATTTAAGGATTTTCATTTGCATCTACATTATTTGTTTTAAATCCAATCCCCCTTCAAACTCATTTAAGCTCACTGACGATTGTACTTTATTACCCCTTGAGGTGCTACAAATCAATGGTTCCCCATGTCGTGTCCACTCAAAATAAGTTGGAACAAACCCTTTTCTCAACAAATGCCCATTCACTTCATTAATTAGAAGGAAACGAATGTGTTTGCACTTTTGACATAGACATTCGATCTTTGGGTCATCCATATATGCAGGTTGAGAATATGCATAATGAATAAATGCTTCAACTCCCTCAATAAACTTAGGATTAATGAAACCATCAGTTGTTAATCGTCTATGTATCCAAGATATATCAACATTACTGATTTCTGCAAAACTGTTAATTTCAAAAATGATTCCATTGTTAGTATTCTTCATGTTCCTCAAAGTTTACAAAACATCTAAACTTTACATAACATCCCCTAAGTATTAACCAATTGAATTAATTACCTACAATTGATTTTAAAACAATGGTACGTGACATTATTTACACCTGTGATTCAAGAAAATAAGTTCTCATTATGACTCCTAGATTCGTGGTATTTTTCACCGATAAGCCTCACGGGAGCTGCATCACGGGTAATGGGTTAAGATTTATGGGTCAAGATCAAAAGTCAATTAATAAATGTATGGATTTTGAGTTCCTCTTTAATGTTTTTGGAAACTATCTTGTCTATATTATCAAATATCACAAAATTATTTATTAACTGAAGATCTTTTTTTCTGTTTGTAATCATATATGTTAGAAGACATTTCAAAGACACACTTAAGGACATAAAAGGGAAAAGCAACAGTTGTTTGCTTTGGTACGGGAACCCCAAAATTATTGGTGTGAGTTGATCTATTAGTAATGTTTCATAGAAGTTAAATGCATTTATTCTTAAATCATTTTTTTAATAAAGTAGATAATTTAACTATTATTTAAGTTATTAATTAAAATTAATAAATTTAAATTATATGAAATATATTATTAATAACATAAAATGAATTACTTAATTTTATAAAGTTGGAATTTTAAATTGAATAGTTTAGATATTGTTATTGAAATTTAAAATAAATGTTAGAAATTTGATATTTTACCTAAATTAATTATGTACTAGTAACAAATATAATAAGTAAAGAGAAAAATATGAATAATTTGATTAACAAATGAAATAACCTATTAAAATTTTTTAGATATTTGGAACTATAATTCAAACCCATCCTATATTAATTAATTGATAAACTGAAGTTCATACCATAAATAAGTTTCGGTTAGTGCAGGTCATTTACATTAAAAATGCAGGAATTTCAAATGGGAGGTTTAAACCACAAACAAATACCAAATTAAACTATCTTCACAAAAACCTAGTAAATAACAAAACTCACTTACCTCAACCGGCATGCAAAATAATTCACTGAAGCACATGAAGGAAGAAGATGACAGAGCTAGAGTGAGCTAATGGGCAAATAAGATAACCAAAACAAAGAAAAGAAGACAATGATAAGCAAAATATTCAATGACGTCATAAAAAACAATCAAAGAATAAAATATTACCTCAACCGACAATTAAAGGAAGATGATGAAGATGACACGCGATGGGTGAGCGATGGCGATGAGTGACGGTGAGGAGAAAAGATGGTTAACTATACATGAAAACAAAAGATCATCTTTAAATGATATGTTGTACATCTTTAATTTCTCACATTTTATATATATAAAAAAGGAAATCTTAAAGTAAGCTAGATAGGAAATCCTAAAAGCTAGAATGAAGTTCCAATTGATAGAATCAAAAGCTTTGAAAAAAAAATCTTTATATCGTAAGTTTAGTTAAGTGTTTTCTTATAGTAGAAGAAATAGAACAAATAGTGAAAAGCAGAACAAACGGTGAAAAACTGAGGAATGGGGGAGAGTACGACAAGAAATGGAAGCTCAAGTATTTATGGTGAGTAGGTTCAATCATAATTTGAAAGGGAAAATGAGAAGTCTTACATCTATAACTCAGTATCTAGTTGACAGGAAAGCCAAGTTGCATACGTGAATGGTATAATTATAAGCATGCTGGCATTTATCGAGTTTAGTAATTATGTCATGGATTAGTGGGATTAACAAATTCTCACTAGGAAAAGAATCAAGAGTCACCTATCAAGGATCGAATGGGTTTATCCCTGTTCGAAAACAACGTCGTTTTGTATTAAACCAAACAACATTGTTTGGTTTTTTAAAACTATTAATATAAAGATAATGATAGAGTGGCCAAACTGTCATAAATTCACTAATGGAATACATTACAGTCAATAAACCTCGATTCTTAGGCATAAATTTATCAACAGAGCAGTTATACTATTAGAAATTCACCGACAGAACATAGATCTGTTGGTAAATCCCTGACGCTAGTTTATTGCGACAATCATTCCCGCCTAATTTACTAGCGAGTATGACTTTTTAATTGCTATATTCTATCGAAAAATTTATGGGGATATTTTTCCTCCACCTTTACCAACTAAAATTTTGTTTGTCGCAAAATAGAAATTTTCATGACAGTGTTACCGACAGATATTGATTTTCTCTTTAATTAACTACAGTATTTGTTCCATTGGTAATTGTCTATCGGTATTTTATGATTTTCTTATAGTGTCATAAAGAGAAAAGATCTTATTCAATTTATGAAGATAATGCAAAAATATGTTACCTCTTCATATATATTTTTAGAGAGTTTTATCCATTGTCATGGTTTTTATTAAGTCAAATAAAAAATAGTAAATATATCATTTCTAATTATTACAATTTATGGAAATAATTATAAAATCAAATGACAATCTTTACATCATCTTCATCCATGCTCCAATTGCTTACCCTTGTGTACTTTGGGTGCTTTATAGAGGTTTGGGCACTACCATATTTACATAAAGGGAAAATAATGGAGAAAATTAATTCCACTTTAAGATTTTTGGGGAAAGTTTTATATGGCACGTCCATTGCCATAGTTATTAGTAAGCCAAACTAAAATAATAAACATGTCAGTTCTAACTAATTCAATCTATGAAAATAAATATGACAATCTTTATTAAAAATGCATAATTACAAATAGAGATAAAGCTTGTGGTTAAAATTCTTTTGTTGATCCTTCATCCCCATCATGATTAAATAAGAAATCAATGAGCAATGACAGGTTTCCAGTAGTGAGGTCCAATAGTTGGATCCTACAAGTATACAAAATAAAGGTCAAACAGATATTAGGTTAAAGAGACAAATTGCATCACTACTGCGAAGTTGTTTCATGTTTTCTACATAATTTTTATTAGCTTTCTAAAGATCTTTTCAGAAGAACAACATTGATATTGATGTTGATTTATGCCCTACATCCAATCACTTTGGTTGTAGTTTAGTGCCAAATTATTTAAAGGCATTCTTTGTCTTGTACATGTTTAGATGTATATGATAAAGTCCATTGGATAATCATACATTGCAAAAGAAATTATAATGAGATTATAATTATGAGATTCATATTACATTTATGTGTTATTCCTAAATGTTCCTAAGCTTTGTTCTATTAAGATTAGACATTAATAGAACATATAAAAACTAGCACATGTTTTGTTTTTCCTTATGAAGGAAGTAGTCGATCTCTTAGGCTAAAGTATAGAGATACTTAAACAAACGTATGGGTGCTTATTAGATAACAAATTCACTGAACAGACCCAATATGAGAAATCCATTTAGAACATTACTTGTATGTCTATGGAATTCTCATTGTGATGATTGTATAAGTGATCCTTTGATTTAAGGTCATCAAAGTTATCTTATATGGGGATTGCTATGTTTTGATACTACTTTTGATTTATTTAATCATAAGTCGCTTAATCGGTAGTTATTGGTTGTAGCATGAATTATATGGAGATAGTTGAGTGATCAATATAGGATTCAATACCCTAAAGTAATTAGGGAGAATGTTTTGTTATTCTTGATTAGTACTGATTCAAGAAATCCTTGGCCAAAGTGAAATGATTGTTAAGTTGTCATTTTACGCTTATTTTCCATTTAATTCTCTTTAATGTATGGAAATTATGATCCAAAATTAATGGAATTGTCTCTTAATTGTTTTTAGGTTATTTTCAACACTTTATAGATTGAATTGAACCACAAGATGCAAAAGAAACAAAGAAAATTCGAAAATTCCAGATTGACAGCAAAATTCAGTGACTAAGCGTAGGCACGTGCAAAGACAAAAATAATCTGCAGTTCTATTTTCAAATTCAAATCTGAGATTTTCATAATCTTTAAAGACTAGATTTCTATCTTATCAATGGAGATCTGCAACTTAAAGTGGGGATAAGGATTATCTGCTTAAGATCATGAGAAGCAGAGAGAAGAGGGATCGAAAAAGCATAAAAGGGGAGAAAAGTTATTGTTCACACAGAGTTTGTTTTAAGATAGTTTTTCTGCATATTTTTCATTAGGAGTGGCTTTACGTTTCCAACATTCTTCTTTAGTTTTTATAGACCCTTAGGAGTAGTTTATGTTTTTTCTGCACTTTCTTTTTATAGTTTTCTCGACAGCTTTAGATTAGCATAGTTTTAGAATTTTCTATAATACTTTTCTTCTAAGGATTTTTGTATTCTTGAGGAAAAGACCGGGGATAGAGACTATATTTTATTATTTATTTAATTTTTACTTTCATTATGAGTAGTTAAATGCCTTTTTTTGGTTGAGGGGAACCTTGTTACCATCTATTATACATGAGATGTTTCAATAAAGTTTGTTTTGTTGATGAACATTGAGTGTCTTCCTAATTACTTTTCTAATTGAATTGATTGATTTCTAGGTTTGTAACTAGGAATTGATTCGTTTAATAGCTAAATTAATGAAATATAACGTTCAATTTTGTTAATCACAAAGAGCAATTAGGATTATCTTCTTTACGTTAGAGTAAAAAATTCTAAGAAGATATTCATCTTGACTAAATGCATGTCGTACATGTGTTGTCTTGTTCATTAGTTTCTTAGTTCTTAAAGCTATTATTCAATTGAACCTATGATCGTAGCTAGTTTGTTGATTAATAAGAATGCTTAGAATACACGTTTCTATTCATTTATACTTAAGAGAAAATATCCCCCAATGAATGTTTATTGATGAACTAAATTTTATATCAAGGCTCCATTTAGTGTGATAACATTAGTGACCAGAAACTAAGGTTTGTTTATTAAATTTTTAGATCCAATTACTTTTGTTAATTTTTGATTGTTTTATTTCTAATTTCTTAAATTACATGAACCAAACCCCCTATTTGTGTTAGTTTTAAACTCGCTAACCTTTGCCGTTAAAAATTCATCGTGAGAATGATCCCTATTTTCCACTACTACATTATTTTTTATTAAAGGAAGTTAGTTTCTTTTTAAATTTTGTTGCAGGCGATAGCAGTGTCAAATTTTGGTGTCATTGCCAGGGAATTTCTTAACAATTTTTTAGTGATGTTTTTGTTTTTGTTTTTAGTTTCGTTGCTCTTGCTTACCTTGTCCTCTGTTTGTTTTAGTTTCACAGCTTTTTCTGATTTTTGATCTTTTAGCGACATGGCTCACTTTCAGTATGCTTTTCATTCTAATTTTTTATATTATCCTTATTATGATAATAAGTTTCCATCTGTTGCTACTTCTAGGTTTGAGCATGAAGTGGCAAATTTCACACCCTTAGTCGCGCAAGTACCGAGGGATAACCGACAAACCTCATCATACCTAGAGGAAGGGCACTAGAGTATCTTACTATGAATCAGTTCGTGTTGGAGCTTGAAAAGTGGCTACTAGGGTTTAGCATCTTTAAACTTAGGGCTTCCTAAGGCGAAGAAGATAGATGTGTTTGGTTATAAGGATGGAGTTATTCTAAGGGTTGGAATAAGGAGTGTTTAGTATTGAGGATAATTCTAGACTTTGAATATGGGTTGTTTGTTTATTGGAATAAGGTATTACAAACCTCCTTTTGAGCGTATTTAGCGCTTAGATTAGGAGTAACCCAATTCTAGAATAGTTTTAAATTCAAAAATCAATTCCAAAGGTAATTATTTCTCTTAAATTGATTAAGATTAATAATTATATTGATGCCTAATTAATTTTAGAAAAATAACTTCTAAAATTATAATTAATTAGTTTCAATTAGATTGGAATTAATATATTAGACTCCTTAAAGTTAAGAAAAGTGTTTTCTTAAATAATTAAGAAAGTTGTTTTTTAATTAAATTTATTTATTTCAATTTGATTAAGATAAATTAAATTTATATTTTTTTGTTTAGATAATTATTATTTAATTTATTTAGAAATTGTTTCTTGAATAATAAGTTTCTTGATTTTAGAAAAAGTATTTTTCTTTGTTAAACTTTGAAATGTGTTTTTATTTATTAATTAAGAAAAAAGTGTTTTCTTTAATATTTTGAAAACAGTCAAGAATAAATCTCTAAATAAATAATATATAATAACTTTCTTAATTCAATTTAAAAGTGTTTTATTTAATTTTGAAAGTAGTTTTCTTTTA
>JAOQMP010091088.1:0-16424 GCA_027563575.1 Erythroxylum pedicellare
CTTGTTTCTTTAGCTACCTATTTTCATGAAAAAATACTGACTAAGTTGCCTAGTTGAGAGACCTAAAATTATAAATAAATGTGACAACTTATAGAATGATAAGTTAACTAAATCCTAATTAACTTGCATATTTTAGTCAAAGAATCCAGATTACTAATTTCACGAGATAATGACTTTTCACAACATAAAAGATTATGTTCAAAATTAAATCAATTTCATTCCATCTAAGACATCGACACATTCACACAATTCATAATATGTAACCTAAACAAACTATCATACAATATGCAAAATTCACAATCGAAACAAACACATGACTCTCCCCACACTTGAACAACACACTGTCCTTAATGTAAGAAGGAGAAGAGCACACACATAAGGGGAAAAATCACATCACATATTACAAAGACTTAAGAATAAATAATAACAAAATGAAAAGCAAGGGTTAGAACATGAAACCATCATATTGACTAAGGTGTTGATGGTGATAGAGGCGGAGATCACCTATGCTTGATGCCCATGATTTCTACCGTATCTTATAATTGCATCAAAAAGTGGAAGAGAGTTAGTAGGCCAACCATTCCATATCATTAAAATCTTATTTAGAATTTAAAATAAACCTAACTACACAACAATAAAAATCTAACTACTGAATGTGATAATTTATGGTCATTAGTTTGACCTTCATCTTGTAAAACTTAGCTAGGATCAATTATGAGCAGTTTGCTTCCCCCCATGATGCCCAATTTTAATTTGTAGCCTATAAGTAAGCTACAAATTGCAAAATGATCAGAAGCACAATATTGATAAAATTGAGAAAACTAATTAATTTCAGTAATGTCCTTTTCATTAAGAAATTGTCAATAAAATAGGGAATCAAAAAACTCCCTGAATCTTCCATTAAATCGAACAGTTTGTTCTCTAAAAAGGCGAGTTTCTCTCTTTCTTCCTTAATCACCTTAATCTCCTCTACTTCTTCCACTTCACGAATAGAGACTTTCATAGCTTCTTCAAACTCAATGTTTGTTGTCATCTATTCTTCATCCTTATGTTCATTAGAAGATTCGAACACATCAATTATCCTGAATGAGCTACTCTCATTTGAATCTTTAACATATCATTCATGTTGAATGTCACTTGGTCATCATTAATTCGAAGGATAAGGTTATTTTTATATACATCTACCATAGATTTTTTGATGTTCACACATGGTGTATCAAGAATTGGTAAATAATAGGGAGGGTTGGCATTCTCTTCTTCATCCTCTTGATCTCCAATAAGGTGGGTTTCAATCTGGTTTTCCACTGATCCTTTTAGCTCTCCCCTATTTTTAGGTGTGATAGCCTCATATTGCTCTCTTCGATATATTTCCATATTATTTAGAGAGTCTTCCATACTTCTCTTACAAAATTCACGAGGAAGCTATTTCACTCGAATCTCTAGGTTGTGAAAAGACGAGACATGATTTTCTATAACTTGCTCAAATTGCTCTTCTAGTCTCTTCTGGACCTCTTCCATTTCTGTGAGCTTATCTAAGATCTTGTCCAATTTAGAATCCCATAAATTGGATCATCTTGTTGAAATCCCAATGGGTGTTGATGTCCTAAGTGAGTCCTTACATTATTGGGCTAATAGAAATTTGGGTTGTTCTGCCACCGCAGATTGTACATGTTCCAATTAGGATCGTTAATTCCTCAACCACAATGTGCCTCATTGTAGTTCGCAAAAGTTCATTACTCCCTATAATATCTATCCTCCATCATTATTCTTTCCACTTATTTTTGGCATCTAGCTCTTCAGATGTCTCATTCCACTCTAAGATGTGTTGATGTGTCTCTACTTTATGCCCAAAACTTCTTTCTTTATATTTTTAAAAAAACAAAAGATGGTGAAAATACCTTAGACTAATGAACTAAACTAATTGCTTCCCCGGTAACAATGCCAAAAAATTGGTTGGATAGTTATTGATTGTAAGTTTTAATTATTTACCTCCAATTATCTGCAAGCACACGGTTCGTTAGCGTAGTACCAAAGATATCGGTCTAATGAAACTAAACCAAGAATTCAATTCAATCAATTAAATTACGAATCAAAGATAAAAAATAAATATTAATTAATAAACAGTTGCACACACCCAAGAATCAACCTAAGGAAATTATCAATCGAGAGAAAGGGAGTTTAACCAATCCTTAATGCTAACCTAATTGATTATGAATTACCAGATTGTTGGTTCTAGATAATCCTAGGGTTGTTTACTCTCTCTCAAGTTATAACCATTAAACCTAAATCACAAACCTTAATTAGATTATTGAAGTTGCAATCTCTCAATTAATAATCTATCCAATACCCTAATTAGTTTTGAAATTATCTAGTAAACTATCCGAAACCTATGCAAGATCTCTCTTAACACAATTTACCGATTTTATTTAATTCATGTTCTATTAAATAACCTAACTCTCGTTAGCCCAATTTAATCATTTTTCAGTTGATTCACCCTCTCAGTTTATTATCGAATCATGTAATTACAAAATTAAATAACAAAAAATCCAATAAACACATAAACAATCAGATTTCATTCATTCAAGAAATAAAACTACGAATGTGAGTTTAGAACATCCTCAACATCCAAGATCATATCATCAAACTATTCAATCCAATTCTATACAATAATAAAACTAAAAATAAATACGAAATACAGATGATGGGAGGAAGTGATGTCGGGAAATCTCTTGATCCAGGAAGTACATCAAGTCAGCTTCTTCTCCTCTTCTCTCTTCCTTCTTCTCTTTGTCAATCTCTTGATGAATTCTCTCTTGGGTTTCTCAAAGTGGCTAATGCAAAAGCTTCTTTTGTCTATTCTTATTTATGTTCTTTTTTGTTTAGGGTTGAATTAGGGTTTTTTGGGGTCCAAAAGGTCCAAAAAATCCCTCAAAATGCGAAGTTTGGTGCTGGCTGGCTGTTAGCCCGACATAGGCCACGATTGTATCCTAAGTCAGACCTCTCTATCATGATGCAATTGGACCTAATTTGCTTTGAAACTCTTCTGTTCTTCGATCTCGACCCTAAAACACTAACAAATACGTGAAGGTACCTTAAAAACATCATATTTAAGCTTAAAGGATTGTTTTAACCTATAAAACACTTAAAACATGAATAAATCACAAACTATCACAATTCCAACCTAAACGCATACTAAATAATCGAATAAACAGCTAAACACATATCAAACTATGCCCTAAAATACGATGCATTTCACACTTATCAATACCTAAGAATCAACCGAACGAAATTACCAATCGAGAGAAAGGGAATTTTAGTTGTCCTTAAGGCTAACCTAACTAATTATGAATTATTGGATTATTGGTTCTAGACTATCATAGGTTTGGTTACTCTCTCTTAAGTTACAACTAATAACCCTAAATCATAAATCCTAATCAAATTATGGAGATTGTAATGTCTCAATTCATAACCTATCCAAATCTCTAATTAGTTCTAAATATCTCTCATAAACTATTGAAAACCTATACATGATCTCTCTCTGCACAAATTGTCGATCTGATTTAATTCTAGTTTCTATTAAATCACCTAACTCTCATTAGTCCAATTTAACCGTTTTTCATTTGCTTCACCCTCTCACTTTGTTACCAAATTATGCAATAGCATAATGAAACCATTACAATATCTAATAAACACATAAATAATCAGATTCTCATTAATTCAAGAATAAAATTTTGAAGGTGAGTTTAGAACATCCTCAACATTCTAGATCCTATCAACAACTGTTCAATCCAATTCTATAAAATAATAAAATTGAAAAGAACAGGAAATACAATCTAAAATGGATGACCAGAGGTGGTGACGTCGAGAAACCTTCTGATTCGGGAAGTACTTCAAGTCAGATTCTTTTGCTCTTCTCTCTTCCTTTTTCTCTTCCTTTATCTGTCAATGATCTCTCTCTAGGGTTTCTCAAGGTGGTTGATGTAAAAAGCTCCCTTCTTTGCCTCTTTTGGTTCTTTTTATATCCTCTTGTGTTTTGGGTAACCTTAAGTTTCTCCATGGTCCAAAAGGTTTAAAAAATCCCTTAAAACTTGACTTTCATGAGTGTTTGCATGTCTGCCTAACTCAGGCCACTACTGTGGCCCTATGGGCTATGATTGATCTGACTCTTCTTTCACGATCGTGTCATGATCGTGTCCTGACATGCCACGATCGTGGGTCATTGTTTCGACCCAAATGTCTCTAAAACTCCTCCGTTCTTTGATGTTGACCCTAAAACACTAGCAAACACATTAAGGTACCTCAAAAATATAATATTTAAGCTCAAAGACTTGTATTAACTTATAAAACACTTAAAACATAAATAATTAACAAACTAACACAATTCTAACCTAAATATACACTAAATGATTGAATTAACGGTTAAACACATATCAAATTATGCCTTAAAACACGATGCAATTTACACTTATCAAAGTTCAACTCCATTCTCACAATTTCCATCCCTTCATCCTTATAATATCTCCAAACCGCTAAGTAGTCTAGCCACACATGTTCATATTAAGCAAAGTAGGCATTAAATAAACCAAAATCATACTTAATTAAATAAAACAAAGGCTACAAGTTATAAACGAAGTAATAAAAACCAAAATTCAACACCAACTTAATAGAAATAAAAAAACTTATGATAACAAATAACTAATCATAACCTAAATTAAAAGATCTAAACTAATTGTATCAAAATAAAAGTTCTGACACACATAACTTGCACAAAAATCTAAATTAGTTGATCATGAACCTAAGAACATGCATAAATCCTAACTGTTAAGTATAAATTAATCAAAAGCATCACAAATAAGCAAAAATAAACAACATAAACCATAAACATTCAAATATCCAATAAATTCATCCCTAAAAAAGCACATAAATAAGCTCACACAACCAAGATTAAAGCTGGAAAATTGAAGGAATAAACATCCATTGATATAACATAAAGGTTCCTTATAAAATTCACAAATTTCAACTATTAAATCCATCAAACATTCATTCTAAACATTCTAAAACATATAAAAATATAATTAGCACTAAGAAAGCTTTAAACTAATGGAATGAATATGAAAATAAAACATTAAAAATGAGAGAGAATAACTAAACTTATGGAACGTAACAATAATTTCTCTGCTTCTCCTTCTCTCTTCTTTGAGTTTTTCCAAAAATGGAAAATTTTGAGAGCCCTTCTCTCTTCTTAGAGTTTCCAAAAAGTGGCAAATTGGAGAGCTTCTTTCTAGGTCCTTTCTCTTTCTTTATATAGTATTTCCATTTAAGGTAAACCCTAAGGTTTTCTTGTGCATAAAAAGTCAAAAAATCCCTCGAAAACTTGGATCCAGAAGCAACCCCATGTCTATCTGCATGTAGGCCATGATCACGATCATGGCCAGTTTGTCTGCTCTCTGTCATGATCATGGCTGACTCCCCACAATTGTGGTCCTATGCTCGAGTTTTTGTCGTGATCGTGGCCAGTTTGTCCGTTCTCTATCACAATCGTGGCTGACTCCCCACAATCATGGTCTTATGCTCGAACTTCTTTCACACAAAGATAGTGGGCTTATGTTTTGGTTCGGACCTCCTCCAAAACTCCTTTGAATTCCTTGAAACACTAACGAACTCATCATGACATCTCATATTGACAAACTTTGTCAAACTTCTTTGTTTTAGCATATATTTGTGTTCAATCATTTTATTTGTATATAACCACAAAATGAACTTAAATTGAGTATTTAAACACAAAAATAGGATTGAAAAAGACATTAAAATGCATAAGAAAATATAAGATAATTCAATCCTATCATGAGCCAAAGAAGAAATGAAACCTTGGGAGATAGAATCCTATTCTGGATAATCCTCCGCCAATCAACTACTAGATTCTTCAATTTAAGCAGATTCTTTTTGAGCTTTTTTAAAAGTATATAAGTTGATTAATTCTTTCAATAAAAAATAGTTGGACTTAATGGATCACAAGGATAATGAGGTTGTAAATTGTTTAGAATTCTAAGAAATTGCAAGGTGTTTCCATTCATGAAAGAGTTAAGCTTAGAGTGGAGGGGAAAAATAAGAGTGTTCTTTAGAGTACCTTGGGAGTAAATAAGTGGACCATAGCTAAACTAACTATCAAACCAAAGAGAGATTTATCTTCCATTACCAATTTTACAGGATATTTCCTTTTGGACTAAGTTCTTGAAGTGAAAAAGATGATTAAGGAAGTATGAATTAGAAGAACTCTTACTGATTTCCCATATGCATCTTCTTTTGAGAAAGTAAGAATGTAACCACCTAATCCATAAGGAGTTCCTATCCTCGAGTATCCACCATATTCTTTCAAGGATGAAAACTTGGTTGGTTAATTTGACTGATGAGATATTTAATCCACCCTCCTCTTTAGGGAAGAAAAAATCAGACCACTTGAATTTGGCTTTATACCATTCAGGTGATTTAATAAGAAGTTTTTAAATAGTCTCTCAACTGACTTGAAAACATTCTTAAAAAGAAAAAATGTGTGAACTCTAGTAAATGTGTAACGTATTGAGCATATATTTAATAAAGTAGAGCTTCCTTGCATAAGATAATGATTATTCATCCAAAAGTTGATTCTTATTTGGATTTTATTAATAAGTGGGATGCAATTGAAGTAGTCGATTCTCTTAGCAGAGACAGGAAGTCCCAGGTATAGTAATGGTGGGGATTTCATAAGCATTCCAGTGATTGATGCAATTTGAGATTCCATAGAAGAAGCACCCTTAGAGATTATGGATTAACTTTTATTGAAATTGATCTTCAATCCAGAGAGACTTTTAAATCAATCTAGAACCCTCATAAAGCTTTGAATAGACTACATTTTGGAAGCTCAAACTAGTAGTATATCCTTTGGAAAGGATAGGTTAGTTAATCGAACTTTCTTACATCTAGAATGGAACCTAAATTAGCTTCCACTTCATACTTGATGATAGAATTTGGAGGTTCCGTGTAAAGGATGAAGGGATAGGAGGATAGATGGTCCCCTTTCCTGAGTCCTTTTGCAGCCTTGAAGTAGTTAGTAAGGGTCCCATTGATCAGCACGTCATAGTTGGCAATAGAGATGCATTCTTTTAGCCAATTGCTGAGCATTACAGGGAATCTGTAAGCTTACAACGTCTTCTATAAGAAATTCCAACTAATACTATCAAAATCCTTATGGAAGGAAACATTGATAGTGCAATTAGGAGTAGAGTTAGATATTGAGTAACCTTTTAGTAGATCTTGAGCAATTAAGATATTGTCCCCAATCTGTCTGTTACAAATGAATGCACTTTGATTATCACTAATGATTGGAGTGATGTCCTTCCTCAATCTAGATGCAATGATCTTGGAGATAATATTGTAAAGAAAAATTGTGCAAGCAATGGGCTTAAAATCACTAAAGTAGGAGGCATTATTTCCTCTAGGTACCAAGTGTCAAAAGATTTTATTAGTTTCTTTGAGTATCACTCCATTTGAGAAGAATTTCTTCACAGTAGTTTTAATAAAATGACTTGTTATGTCTCAAGAATTTTGGTAAAAATAACCATTTAGACCATCTAGTCCAAGTGCTTCATACCATCCATATTGAAAACAACTTTTTAGTCTCCCTGTCTTCTACAAATTTATTTAAAGGAAAAAAGTCCATAAGATTGAGGACCTTGAGTTCATTTTTGATTTCCTTCATTTTTTAAACACATATGATTTGTTTTTTCCCCCTAAAGAAACATTCAATACCTTTCCTGCAAGCATCATTGAATCCATATTCATTAACTAAAAAATTGTTCAATCTAAAGGGAAGCTTCCTAGCAGTTTTCTAAAATAAATTCTCAATCTTGATTAGTGTGTTATATAAGAATGGAGGGTCTTTGAAATTAGTAATGCTATTAGGGAACTAAGCTAACCAACTGGCATTGACTAGAGGTCGATCTAGTTTCTTCTTGATAAACTAGTTTGAGCATTGTTTATTAGACTAAGTAAACTTGTGTCAAATATGTTTCAAGTTTATAACTCCAAAGTTTCCCACACATTCATTAAAGTCTTCTAAAAATTTCCTTAGATCACAATTGCCTTAAACCTTTGATATATATAGTTTCAAGTTGAAGTCACCATAGATCAATTAAGGCTTGTCAATACCTCTGCTAAAATTTATAAGGGTGTTCTATAAATCTTTCCTCTGTAATCCAGAATTACTAACATAGAGGAATTAGATGATAATGTCAATCTTCACTCATAGGGAGAAGATTCTGAGATGTATAACTTAGTCAATTGAATTTAATAAATCCCTTCGAATGTCATTTGACTTATAAAAGAAGATGATTCTCCCGTAGGCATGATGAGAGAATTTTAGTAAGAATCTTCCACTGTGACCCCAAAATATTTAATTTTCCAACATGTTCTGACTTTATTTTTGTTTCAAACTATAAGAGGGTTTTCCTTTATGACAAAATCCCTTAAAGCAGCTTACTTTTTAGGGCAATTTAAACCTCTGACATCCATACCAAGATTAACATACTAATAATTCTTACTTTTGAAGCCTTTACCTTTGCTCCTTTGAGATCTTCTTCGTTCCATTGTTTGAAATTGCTCATTGGATTCTTCGTTACTAATTTGTACTCCATTTCTGGTTTGATTGATTGGTATAGGATTGGTCTTTGCCATAGGAGTTTCTTCCCTAGTTTGACAGATTAATAAGGGATTCGCTTCAGCTTTTGAAGTTCATTTTTGGTTTGATAAATAGGTAAAGTGGCTTTCACTGTTGAAGTTACAACATCAGCAAGGAGTGAGCTGGTTAGAGTACCTGGGGAATTACAAACCTATCAATATGATCTTGATTCACTAGAGAATCCACCTGATTGGGAGAACATCCAGGATTTTTATCACTTTCAGTATGCATTGTATGATTCAGGTTAGATTCACTAACCAGATTCTTAACATCTACTAGAGGCTCAATGTTATGAATTTCCATAGACTTTGTATTATGCACTTCCTCCTCATTTATCTCAGTACCCATTAGTTCTTAATAACTACCTATTTGAAAGGTTCTTCCAATTGCTTCTAAACCTTTCTTTGGAGTTTAGAAGGTGGTTTCTAGTGATAAGAGATGGAAATTCTATCCTCCCTAATTTTGTTCCCCTCTCCTAATCTCATTATTGGGACTTTATTTCGAAACTTTTTGGACATTTCAACATTTACATATATATTTGTATATCCTATTCTTATCTAGTTGGCAGTGTTCTCACTAATACATATAGGCTTCCTAATGAAACTTATTAAGGCACTTAACCCTTGAGTAGTCTAATACTCAAGGGGTAGATTATAGAAGTTAGTCTAGGGTGGAATACTCTGAATTTTAATAGTTTCCATCTTTAAGCTAGGCTAACAAGTTTAAAGAAATAAAGATTTGTTTGCGGCATGTCAAGGTATCTCCTCAAGTATTATGTGGGCTTTAGAGGTTAAAGAAAAGGTGAAAAGAATGAGATTATCCTCTAATAGGAACATATCAACCATTCCTTTGTTTTTCTAGATTCTATGTTCCCATCTGTGGTTGACTGAAAAGGATGGTCTTTGGTAAAAAAAGAATCTAACAAGGGTGGATTCCTAGCTGTGTGGGCCTTCTTCTAAGACTTTTAGATCAAGGCATACAATAAATTTACCTTTAAACTCTATGGGTGGTTTGAAGATGAGACTCAAATCTTCATGGTCTCTGATCACCTACTTCTAGCTTTCATAAGAGGTATGAACTAAAGGAGGTCCTTGGGCAGAGAGGGGGGTGGGGTATCCAGTGCAATCCTTCTGCAGCAATTATCCCCCAAATTGAAAGATCCAGGGGGTGGTGTATCCAGTGCAGTCCTTCCGCAGCAATTACCTTCAGGGGTGGTGTATCTAATGTAGTCCTTCCGTAACAATTACCCCCCAAATTGAAAGATCTAAGGAGTTTCATAGTGAAGGTATCAATTGGTAATGGTGATGAGGTTAAGGGTATGCTTCACCTAAGAGCAAGTATAAACCTAATTCCTCATTTTATTTATGTGAAATTGGAACTAGGACAATTAATACCTACTAACATGTGTTTGTAATTAGCTGATAGGTCAATCCGTTATCCTAAAGGAATAATAGAATATGTGCTAGTGAAGGATGGAGGATTTATTGTACTCATAGACTTTATGGTTTTACATATAGGGGAAATAAAGGAGCAAGAGAAGGAGCATACCATACTCCTTAAGAGACCTTTTATGGCCACCACCAACACTTTGATTGATATGAAGAATGGGAGATTGACCATGATTGTCTTAGGAGAAACAATAGTATTTTCAACCTTCAATGTTTAAACTATCCCTACTATTGTTGTTTATAAGAAGTGTTCTCTTATTGATCAAATTAATATTTCATATTTTGATTTTGCCTTGTAGGCAGAAGAACCAAGGGAGTTAGACTTTATTAAAGAGTTTGACAAGTATTGTAGGTTACTAGACGATGTTATAGGAGGAGAGTTTGGCGAATTCTTAGAGACAGCCTCCAGTGAAGAGAATAATGCAACACTACCAAAAGTAGAGCTGTAAGAGTTACTTGAAAATTTGAAGAATATTTTTTTAGGTCAAGGGAAACATATCCATCCATTCTTGCTTCTACTTTAGATGATGATCAAGAGGAAAGAACTTTTAGTGAGATAAAAAGATTGAAAAAGGTGATAGGATGGAGTTTAAATGACATTAAGGGAATTGGTCCCTCCATTTACATACATAGGATTATCCTAGAAGAGGGGCTAAACTAGTGAGATAAACCCAAAGAAGACTCAATCCTAATATATGGGAGGTAGTTAGGAAGGAAGTTTTGAAACTGCTTCATAAGAGTGATTTATCCAATTATGATAGTGATTGGGTGATCCCAGTGCATATGGTTTCAAAAAAATCAAACATTACTGTTATCTGAAATGACTATAATGATTTAGTGCCTACTAGGACTATTACTTGATGGAGAATGTGTATTGATTACAGGAAACTGAATGCGACGACCAAAAAGAACCATTTTCCTCTCCCTTTATTGATCAAATGTTGGATAAACTTTCTGGACATAAGTTTTATTGTTTTCTTGATGGACTTTCAAGTTATTACCACATACCAATTGCTCCTAAGGACTAAGCAAAGATGACATTCATTTGTCTATTTGGGACATTCGGGTTATGTATTGCAGCTGCAATATTTCAAAGGTGCATGTTTTCCATTTTCTTAGATATGATTAAGGACTTTATCAAGGTATTTATGGATGATTTCTCAGTCTTTAGTACATCTTCTGATGATTTCCTGAATAAGTTGACTTGCATGCTTAAAAGATGTATTGAATTCAACTTAACTTTAAGTTAGGAAAAGAGTCATTTTATGGTGAAACATGGAACAGTCTTAGGTCGTGTTGTATCAAAAAAGGGAATCAAGGTTAATAAGACTAAAATTTAAGTTATGGAAAAACTTCCATAATCCATTTTTGTCAAGGAGATTAGAAGTTTTCTAGGACATGCTATATTTTATAGGAGGTTTATCAAAAAAATTTATAAGATAAGTGATGTGTGTTTAATTGTTGATATATTTAATCATTTATGCTTAGCGATTAAAAGATACGAAAATGCTTAAGATGCTCACTTTAATTTGTATATGATTTTAGGTACAATTTAGAAGCAAATAAATTAAAGTGATTCGAAAGTGCTGCATTTGGGTTATTTTCTGATGATCAATTTTTACTTGTCATTATAGAGCAAGAAGAAGAAAATTAAAAGACAAGATAAATATAAAGAATAAGAAGAAATAAGCCAAGTGAAGAATCAGCCAAGACGACGACATTAAGAGCAACAGAAGGACATGTATTAAATGCATGCAGCAGGCTGAAACGTAAGCATTTAATGCATGCATTGGCATTAAACACAGCGTACGCTACGTTAAATGCAAGCATTACGCATGCGTACGTTGCGTTTAAGTAGTGTCCTAGCAGAAGCGTGAAGAAGGTTTAATTAAGTGTGACCCTTATTGATCATATCAAAAGCTACAGTGGGAGACGCTACAGAAGAGAATGGTGGAGACACAGCAGGCGTGAGTGAAGTAGGAGTTATAGCTCGGCTTGCTGGGGTGCTGGTGTGGAGGCTGCGGCTATAGGCATGAGAGGAGAGCAGCAACAGTGTAGGCGTTGACATTAAGTTTACGGTAGTGAGGAGAAATCAAAGGAAGTTTTGGCTAGGGATTAAAATGGGGTTGAAGTATTTTCTAGAAAGAGACCCATGAACGGCTAGACGTCTTGAGGCTGATTTAGAGGTCACATCGACACCGACGACCCAGGTTAAGTATTTTTTAATATTTTGTTGTTTCTTTCTCTCATTAGAAATTGATTGTATTATCCTATGTTAATTAATTCAGGTATTGTGTATGGATAATCAGAATTTTGTTATTATTCAGTTATTTGTGTATGAACTCATTGGGATTGTGAGATGATGATTTTAATACCTTCATTGAATCATTAATTGCAAAACCATTGCTAGAATTTCAGTATAATCCGTAATTGATATGTTGAAATACATATGTATCGACTAATGATTCGTAATCATTAGGGATAATATGGCCCAGGTTAAATGATTCATCGTATGTGGTTGTTGTCTTGAATAATCGGTTTTCCTAATTTGTAATGCTAGTACCTAATTAAATTTAGAGATCGTATCCTAGGTTGTTTGGTGGTTAGGTTTAATTAACGATCATATCCTGAGTAAACAAATCCTAAAGGAAAACTCAGGTTAATTGTTAACACACGATTCATAGTTGCTAGGAGAGGTTAAATAACAAAAAATTAATGAAATATGCTTAATTAGGATGTGGGCTTAAATTGAACTAAAGAAATGGGTCCCTACCAAATTCCCCACTTTTATCATTTTTTGCATGTTTTCTTCAATTTATTTTTATTAGTTAGTTTCATTTTATTTTCTTCTTTCAAAAACAAAACCCCCTGTTGAACCTATACACCAGTTAATTTCATTTCAAAAACTTTACACACACTCACTGTGGGATCGACCTAGACTCACCACTGGTATATTAGTAGGTCTAGTTATTTTATTTTGACTAGCGTAACAATTCGCAGTTAATAAGTGACTCTTTATGCCAACTGTTAACAAAAGATGTCCAATTTGATTTTAATGAGGAATGCCTTAATGCCTTTAATGTTCTTAAAGAAAAATTGATCTTTATACTAATTGTTGTGGCCCTTAATTGGTCTTTACCTTTTGAAATTATCTGTGATGCTTCTAGTTTTACTGTGGGAGCTATTTTAGGCCAAAAAGTTGAGAAATCTTTTTGGGTAATTTATAATGCTAGCTTAACTTTCAGTGATGTATAACTAAATTATGCAACCACTGAGAAAGAATTACTGGTTGTGATTTTTGCATTAGAAAATTTTAGACTTTATTTGTTAGGGTCAAAGATCATAATCCATTCTAATTATGTAGCGCTTAGACATCTTTTGACCAAAACGCATGCAAAACCATAGTTAAATAGAGGGATTTTGTTGTTACAAGAGTTTCATGAGTAGATAAAAGATAAAAGAGGGAGTGATAATGTTGTTGAAGATCATTTGTCCAGAATAGCTCCTAACTTCGAAACTCTTCAGAAATAAAAGCATTATGAAATTGCTGAGAACTTTCCTGATGAGTAGTTATTTATTGCGAGTAAAGTGCCTTGGTATGCTGACTATGTGAATTATCTTGCATATGAAATTTTGAAACCTAACATGACTTTTTAGGAAAGGAAAAGATTCCTTCACTTAAGTAGGTACTACTTTTGGGATAATCTATACCTCTATCGAATTTGCAAAGATGAAATCATTTGAAGGTGTGTTCTAGAGGATGAGCAGGTAAGTGTCTTGATCTTTTGGCATGAACTCCACTGTGGAGGCCATTTTGGGAAAAACTAGTTCTAAAATTCCTGAAAGCAGTTTGTATTGGCCCACCTTGTTTAAAAGTGCTCATTTCTTCTACTTGAAATGTGATAATTGCCAACGAACTGGAAATATAAGTAGAAGAAATGAAATGCCCCTGACTAACTAATTGACTATTGAATTATTCGATGTTTAGGGTATAGATTTTATGGGTCCATTTCCTAAATCTTGCGGAATTGAATATATACTTATTACAGTTGATTACTTGTCTAAATAGGTAGAAGCAATACCTACCCAAACTAATGAAGCTAAGTTTGTTGTTAAATTTGTGAAGCAAAATATTTTTAGTAGGTTTGGGATTCTGCGTGTAATCATAAACGATGGAGGAATTCATTTCTGCAGTAAGCTTTTCTAAAAAGCTTATAAAGAAATATGTTATAACTCATAAGGTGGCAACTACCTACCATCCATAAACTTTTGGACAAGTGGAAACAGGTAACAACAAATTAAAGGGATTTTGGATAAGACTATGCACCCATCACGGAAGGATTGGTCAACAACGTTAAATGATCCACTATGGGCATCCCATGACCCACAAAATCATATTAGGAATGATCCCTTAGCTACATGCTTTTGGGAAGGCCCACCATTTGCCCGTAGAGGTACAACATAAGGCATTGTGAGAAATCAAAATGGTGAACCTGAATTTGGATGATGGAGGATGGGAGCGTTTATTTCAAATTACAGAATTAGATGAACTTCAGAGTGAAGCTTATGAGAATTTCAAAATTTACAAGCAAAGAACAAAATGTCCTTATGATAAGGGTCTTATAGGTAAGTCCCTCATAACTCAAATGAAAGTTTTGTTGTATAATTCTCAGTTGCATTTATTTCTTGGCAAGTTGATGTCAATGTTGAATAGGCCATTTAAAGTAATCAAGGTCTCAATGGAATGGCCATCTGGTGAAACGATATTTGGAAGGAGCAATTGAGAAGAAAATAGTAGAATCCATTAATTTGAGTTATCCAATTTAAGAATGACTATTTGGGTGGTCCAGCTATAAGACATTAAAGAAGCACTTAATGGGAGGCAACCCATTTAATTTTTATTTTATTTTAGTTTATATTTTTAATTCTTGTTACAAGACTCTTTACTTTATTTATTTATTTAATTTTCTTCTTATCTTTATAAAATTTAAAATTTTAAAAAGGGTTAGGTGTGACTAGGAGAGTCATACTCGTGACTTTCCATTTTAAATACCCCCTAATTTGCTTATCTTCATTTTTTTTGTTAGATCTGCTTTCTCTCTTCAGCCATCTTCTCTAACCACAGTCACCGCTCCTCACCCTTCCAGCCACAGCCGCGCTCTTTACCTACCAACACACTCCCATCGCACTCCTTCTTAGCACCCTTATAGCCATCGCCACTCCCCGTGTATCACCCCTTTTCACCACTCCACCTAATAACAATGCATGCCTGTGTTATTTTCTCCAGTCAATAACCTACGCTTCTGACCGCACCAACCCAACAAAAGCACATCCATACTGCCTCTACAGACGTAGCCAAATATTCCTTTACAAATGAGACAACCCTGAGTTTCTTAGTCTCCACCATATGATCAATCGTTGCCAAATTTAGGTATCTCGTGACTCAACTTTCAAACTAGAGAGCACCAGCAAAGATACACCTTTCTCAAGGATCGTTAAATTATTCTGAATAGATCTTTATATTCTCTAGCACTTGTTGAACTGGGAATATTTGATCGAGTCTATTAGCTATTGCGAAATGTAGGTTGGGAACAATTTTATGAATTTACAAACAATTCTTATGCAAAATTGATGTTAGAGTTTCTAATCACTTCAGAAGTAGTCCATGAAACTACTACCAGGGACACTATGGGTAGTCCTAAATTTTGATTAATGAATGCACATCATGTGATCACTTTAGAAGTGCTGAATGCTATTTTTGACTTTCCAAATAGTGATTTATATTAATATCCTGAGGTTTTTATGGCCAGCAAATTTTGGTCCCACGTGACCACTTCTAGTAAAGTGTTTCCCCAGTCGACTTAAATCATTTGCCATTGTAGACCCTGCCCCTTTACTATCTCCATCGATTTTTAACTTTTATACTATTCAGTAGAGGAGATAACAATGGGGCAGCTTCTAAAACTAAATTATTTATTTTGTGGTGTATGGTACATGCTAGGCCTTTTAATGCCAAAATTTGATTAGGAGTGCATTTAAATGAAGTGTATCAATCTAGTGCAGGTAAAATAGTAATTAGGGCATTCCTTACTTGAATTGTGGAACACCTTAGCTTAGTATCTGAGAGAACCCCCATGCCGCTAGTTTCAAACAACTCTCAACTCTCGACTTGAAATCCTTGGTGTAATTGGAGTTATGTAAATATAGTTCCTTGGAAAGCAAGTGTATTTACATGTAACTTTATCTTCTTCAGTTACAGTTTT